>VXBL01004605.1:330535-364544 GCA_013400195.1 Aramus guarauna
AAAAAAAATCGAGATGCAGAAGCCGTAGCATTATTTGCAAACCTTTGATGCCCCTACTTTTCATCCTTCCCTACCCTATTCTGGATAACGTATCAATACATGAACTCTTAAGCACACGGGGACCATCCCCAGTATTCATTTACCCAATCCGGCAACTTGTTCAGTAGTTCATTTTCCGAAGCTTCTTGGCAGCTCAAAACTCTCACAATACTTAAAATCCCCAAACCATTTTCCCCCCTACATATGGCTTTGTGATCCTTCCAGGACAGAAAGGAAAACCTTACAGTCGTGAATGCAGACAGACAGTCCGATATACAAAATGGAACAGCAGAGCACAACCAGACAACTCATTGAAGAGCGTCATCTCGCACGCACGCATCGTACGCTTTCACAGTCTGGCTGGCAGCCCCAATTCTCTTCTGAAATGGTTATACTATCCCTCACAATTATATCACCTGTCTCGCAAGCACATCTCCCTCAGGCTGCCTCACATAACTCACCTAGATACTTTCATTTTCTTTAAGCATACACCAAATTTCACTGTCTTAAAAAAAACCCACCTATCCAGCTACCTACAAGACAGGTGCAGAGCCGTGAGAACAAGGAATCTATCCCTAAACCCACAACAAGGTCTTCCGCCATCTTCTCCGTCCCATCCTCAAGCACCTACAGGTTCTGCCCCAAATGCTCTTCAGTCCCTGTCAAAGAGTTAGATTCTTAAAAACATTTAATGGGGAGCATCAGGTGCTGCTCAAACTCATTTCAGCCCCCACTCACCCCATTCTGACCCCTGTGGGGTTTCCTAGAGCCCTACCAACCCACTAGCTTGTCATACATGCTATAAATGAGGAGATCAGATCTGGATTTAAGGCTCCTGGCTGCCTATGTTACCTCCGTTGCCAAGGCTCTAACCAACTCCAGATCAGCCATCGTGTCCAAGCTGCCGAGATGCAAACTACAGGTCAGGGGTTGAAGCCCAAGTCATCTGATCAGACATTTGCCATTTCAAGTTCCTCTTATTTTCCCCAATGTTTTCACTTTCCTGCTTCGCTTTTTCTTCCCGTTTAACCCTCCTCTTCCAGCCACCGGTCCTCGCTATCAGTTGTCACCTCTCTGAAATCCCTGCCTTTACAAAAACATACAGCCAGGGTACAAAAGGCACTGACCGGCCACGTATACGCACGGACCGCAACAAGGCTTCTCCTCTGCTCCGATGCGAGGCACCCGACGCAACAGCAAGCCGCATTTCCAAACGTCTGTGCCTCACCGCAAGGGTGCGCACCACTTAAGAGTTCCCAGTCGCCTTCCCCTCGTTCCACAGACCACAGCGTCCCAGGAAGGCCGATGTCTATGTAAGCAAACGCAACCAGTAAGAGAGTCCATACAGTTTTTGTCACAGCTAATCTATTATTAAGATATACCACACAGGATAGGAAACACAACGCATCCTCACTTCCTGAATCTTTGGACACCACTGGTTGCTGACCAGATTAGCTTTTTCACTTGCTCTTATTGAAGCAGCATGTTCCACGGGCCTTACCTTCAGCCTTCTCTCCCCCTCATCATGTCTTTCTGTATCAAATTGTCCTGGTCTTCAGCTGGGATAGACTTAGTTTTCACAAACAGCCAGGAGGGGACGTGGCCAGGACAAACTAGTCAAAGGGATATCCCATACAATATGACATTGTGCTCCATATANCAGGGGGGGGGGGGGGGGGCGGAAATGAGTGCTCGGGGACCAGCTGGGCATCCGGTTCCAGGCCGTGAGCAAATGGCAGTGCTTATCGTGCACTTTGTATATTTTGTTCCAAGTACCCTTGTTGTTATTTTCCTCCTCCTTTGCTGTTTCAGTAAACCATCCTTATTCCAATTCTCCTCTCCATCCCACCAGGGCAGAGGAGGGAGCAAGCAGTCACATGGTGCTCAGCTGCTGGCCACAGGCAACCCCCGGCTGGCCGTGTTGGCACCTAACACTGGGCACAAAGGGCTGAGGTCACAACAGATGTGACCGGAGTGTGTTAAAAGAAATGGGTTATACCCACTTATTAGTTAAATAGTCACTGGTCACAAGGGCGTTTTCTTTGTGCACATGGCTATGGTATGTAAAGCCTTACTTGCTGTACGTATGCCCTGCCACGCTGTTTATCACCTCTGGGAGAGCGATCAAGATTCTCATTTGGCTGTACCATGTCATATCGACTTATGATAACATCAGTGGTCATGAGGTTAAGCTGGTATTTGTGTGTAACATTGCTCTCATGCCCGTACCTCGGACGACATCTCTCGGAATTTATTAATCATCGCACCCGATCTCTGGGGAAGATGGCACACAGGACTGGACACAGACAGGATGGGCCTTGTTCTCCTGCTCTTTCCCCTCCCCTTGATCCTTTAGGCTGGTTGCAGCAGTTTTTGAGAATTCTAAATATCCCTGGGATGACCCAACCAGCACGCTCCTATCCGTGTGTCTCCTGAACCTGTTTCAGGGTTACAAAGAGTTGTTTTAAGAACACCACCCAGAGATATCTGCCCCGAGGCTGCATAGTCAGGGCTGGCATGGCAGCTATCTAGAGACCTTCTCATCTCCAGCCATCTGGAACATCACTCCCAATCGACTACAGCACCCCGATAAGCATTTGAAAGGAAAATGCTACAGTTATTCCAAAGAGGCACAACCTGCTGTGCTGGGCCCTGGCCACCATCTACCAGACGCCGCTTGCTAACAGGCAGCGCCCTCAGGACAAAGAGGGAAAAAGAGAACGAAAAGAGGGCACTGTCGTAGGGCACAACGCAGCAGCGGCGGCCTCCGAGAAAGGGCAGAAAATAATTCAAATCCTTCTGAAAGCCCGTTTTGCCACAAAACAAAGTGAAGTCAAGGGAACCACACGGGACCTCCAGCTTTTAAGAATAAAATGGCAAGATAGACCTTGTCAGATACCAATTTATGCTGAACAACAAAATAACAGCCGTGTCTCCACCAACTAGCAAACAGAAAACACAAGCTTTCTTCAGCATCGTGGGTTTCCGGCACATGCACTGTCCAAATTACCATCTGATGGTAAACCCTATCAGGCAATCCGGAAGGAGAACAACTTTAAATGGGGCCCTCCGCAATGACAAGCCTTTAAAGAAATTAAGTATGACATTTGACCGAGGAGTTTCAGCTTTTTCTTCCTATCTTCTTCTGCCTCTGACCGGGAGGGGCGAATGAGCAAGCTAGCAGCCACATTGGTACTTAGCTACCGGCTGGAGATAAACCACGACAAAACTCCATTCCCATTAGGCACCGGTGGTCCCTTTCGCTCTCCATCTTTCTCTTTTTCCCGCATTCCTTACCATCCGGCTGTAACCCACACCACCTACAGATTCTCCACCTACAGATTTCTTGCAGGAACCAAGTAGCAGATTTTCAGTGCCTTCTGTCTCTGCCTCCGCTCCTCAGTGGAGGCTCATCAGTTTCAAGCCATCCACAACTGTACTCATCCGCGCTGTACTCATCGGCTTCTGGAATCATAGGACGGTAAAACCGTTCCCAGCATCACTGAAAAACAAACCCCAAAAATCTACAAGTCGCTCACTTGCCTTGTGGCAGCTTCTTAAAAGCATCCAAAAGTCTTCAACATTTAACAACTCAAGAAGCAAAGGCTAGTTTAAGTCTTGCTCGGTTTTGGTTTGGGCTATGTCCCCCCCCTCCCCTCCTTACTATCACAATTTGAAAGCTACCTTCAGGATTTCTCCAGCACTAGGCTCCCAGTTTTGCATGCTTGAGGCTGCCACCTGCTGTGAGTGTTGGGAAAGCAGAAAGCCAGGACTAGAGAGAGAGATAGAAGAACAAACCAACAATAACCAAGAGCATAGCAGAGGCATTTCTATCCAAGACTAACACTCTTACAGGCTCCTTAGCCTTCTGTGTTCAAAACGGCAATGTCGGGGTTACAGGAGCCGCAAAAGAGAGTTAAAGCCTCCATCTGTCTTTAAGAAACTGTTTCATTTACCCTTATAGTTTTTTGACTCGAGCCTACAACACTACAGCTGATGTGGAAGATGGATAGATAAACCTAAAACGTTGAGTCCTGAAAGATGCTGGCGCAATTCGAAACAATTAATCTTCCTGAAGTGAATATGCTCTAATAGGGTGCCCAGGCGTACGCCATTCATCAAACCACATCTATCCATCACGCTGCACCAGATACGGAGCTTGGCAGGGCTGCCACGACTGCTGGATGACAGCGCACCTCTCAATTTGCCTAAGGTAGTTTCTCTAGGCAATTGTTTATGTTTCTCCCGAAAAAGAGGAGCCAAGACCTCTTACAAACACTACCTATTTCTTCTAAGTCCACCAAAAGAAAAAAATATTACATTCTTCTTGGACAAAAGTTGCCTATTTTGACAAAAACGGAAGGATCCTTCACACTAAGTTTTAAAATCTATTCTTCTTTTTGAGGCCGGGGTGCCCCAAAGAGCTGCCACAGCGAGAAATGACTGTATTGTCAAACTGCACATGAATAGCAATTATTGTGCCACCTCCATCAGTGTTCCTCCACCTGATGGCTAAGCAGCTCCTGCCACTTTATTTGCTCTCATAACACTCACAGGCAGCAAAAAGTAAAATCCTGGTAAAACACTCACATACCAATACATACGTATACAGGAGAGGGAGGAAAACAAGGCACCACTTATGCACATCGCAACAGTCCTCTGCAAGGAGCAAGGCAAACACTGTCCTGCAGGAGAGATTTTCCTAAAACAAAGGGGATTGCATATCCAAGAAATTAACACAGCTCACTGCAAATGCAACAACACTGACACATCATCCCGGCCAATGCAACGCTTCGTTTTCCCCTCTTTTTTTCTTCACAGAAAGGCTTGTCAGGCACTGGAATGGTCTGCCCAGGGAGGTGGTTGAGTCCCCGTCCCTGGAGGTATTTAAAAGAAGAATAGATGAGGTACTTGAGGACATGGTTTAGTGGTGGGATGGCAAGGTTAGGTTAGTGGTTGGACTTGATGATCTTAAAGGTCTTTTCCAACCGAGATGATTCTATGATTCTATCTTGTTGGGCTATCACTTATTATAGAGATCTAAGCACCGCAGCTACCGCTGTCCGTTCCCGGAGAAGGTAGCGGGAGCTGCACGTACAGAGGTAAACACGAGCACAGTCGCCGTGGCGTTCGTCACGGCCGTTACAACACTCGCCACACAGAGCGGGTCACATTCTGCTTTAAAAGACAACATCCTCTAAGCTCATGACTGCTGGAGGCAAAAAAAAAAGACAAAAAACAAAGCACAAAACCAGTCTTTGATCTAAGAAAGACTACAGGATGCAGTGGCCATACTCGACTCGGTAACAAGGAATCCTCCTGTATCATAGAAGGAATCCCTGAAATAGCACTAACTACTATTGACCAAGTCACATTTCCTGTTCCCCCTGGTTATCTCAACCTCTACTACCTATTGGGGAAGCTTTCTAATTTATACAGCTCCATCCTCTTGACATTTCTCTAAAAACCTTGCTGTAGCCAGGGTGCTCATCTGCCTGTTCCAGTCCAAAGATTGCCCTGAGGTGTTCCTAAAGTATTCGGAGCTCAGATTGAGACGCCTGTTAAAATTTACACACAGCACAGGCCCAGACGCACAGACAAACTCAACAAGAATTTTATTTCTGGCAGCAACACGCCAAGATCTTCAGGTAACTCTGATCATAAACGACTACAGGAGAGGTTATTAGTCTGGAGTTAGAGTCTGTTCTTCCTTGTTAAGAATTACCATCTCGCACCTTTTAATTATACTGTTTCCTCAGCCCAGGATGAAACACGTCGTAAGACATACAGGAAACACAATAGGACATAGTATCCCCACATTCTCAGCCACCGACAACAGGGACCGCTACGGCAATGTCGGCCCGAACTGTTTTTAACCGTGGCCGTGCAGAGCTACCGTGCCGCCACGCTACGAGCCTGACAAGCTTTCCCACATGCCTTTCTACGTAAACGTGGCAGCCAGTTTGCAAATTTTTTACAAGGGAACTTAAAAGGGGTCGTTCCCTGGTGCCTTCCTGAGCAAAGACAGCAACAGACCTATCCACGTCCCAGTGGCTACCGCGTTCTTTGTTCACAGCTATGTGAAAACACCGTCTAGCTAATGGGAGCACAATATGCAAGACGCCAGAGCATCTCTGTGATTTACAGTATGTCTAATGAGCAAATCCAATGAAGAGGTTTGTTGTCTACCATAAAACCAGATGGATGTAAGCAGCGATTAGAAGCAATTAACTCCACGCAGCACTAAATAACTTTCCATCATTAACGTACTTTTTTCCACCCCATTAGAAGTACACAGGCAAATATATGAAATAAGGCACGCTTCATCTGAATTCCATATTATTCATATGCTTGGGTCAGGTGGAGCCGAGAAAAAAAAAAAAAACAAACAAGAGGAGGGAACCAGTTCACAGTTTTAAAAAAAATATACACACTGAGCCGAGTAACTTGGCACTCCAAAGCCATCTCTACCACATAGAGCCGTCTTCAGGTGACCTAAGTCTGTTCTTTTAGTCATCCCAACATCACAACCGCCACATCAACACCGCAGGAAAAAAAAAAAAAAACAAACCACTGCTTACAATAACCTCAGAGACACCGTTTTAGTCCTCAGCAAAACAGCCATAAGGCCCTAACAAGAGCAACAGAATACTTGAATACTTTCACTGAAAATGACACAAGCCATAGTAGCCCAGGAAACATAGGTTCTGTATGAAGATGACCCAGTCGTTAGAACACAGTGCGTCCCAACGACAACCGCACCACTTTCACGCCCTTTTTTCAGCATCGCCAACCCAGATGCATCCCTAGCCTCTTTTGTACTGCACACGGACAAGCAGTAGAATCCCTTTCCGTAAGGCCACGCACATTCCGCAAGCTCGCAGGGGTTCAAAAAGCCATTGGCCCTATATGAGGCAACGCCACGCAGCTAGGGCTACTAACAAAAAAACATCAGCGCTCACTCAAGAAGGCCTCATATAGCAGGCGGCCAAAACGAGGAATAACATAGCCGAGGGACCCGAAAGTTTCCCATTTTCATCACATTAACAGTGACAGGAAGCCTCACTAGATATATCTCTGGTATTCCCTAGCGTCATCAATCATTCCAGTCTGGCTTATTTAAGAAATCCATAAAGAGGAAAGCAGTTAACAAGCCAGCATTACTGGTGAATGTTTAAGGACAAGAGCTCCTAGGTATAAACTCTGCTTTGTGAGCCCACAAGCACGCGAAGCCATCGTCACAAGGACCGAGACTACTCATCAGCCTCAGGTCGCAGCAGAAATAAGGCTTATGAAAAGGAGCACCATCACCCCGTTACTCCACGGTCTCGCTAGAACGCTCAGCGCCTCAGAAGTATACTCCGACACCAGCAAATAAAGTAACTTCCCTGCTTGCGGTCTTTACTACAGTACTCTGGTCCGGCGCAAGAATTACCGAGCGGGATCCGAGCTACATCCCAGACTTAACAGATTCCGATCTGCGACAGCAATCCATACCGAATAGTTCAGAAGTCAGCATGAGAAAATCCGCCATGAGCGGTGACCACCTAAAACAGCTTTTGGAAGCTGTTTTCCCCAAAGTCCGAGCTGGTGGTATAGTTGGTTTGTATCGAAAGCACCGATACATGGGATTTGGGGCGTTTCTAACAGAGCAATCTTCAAAAGCCTCGCGCACTGGCATCCCTCTGTTTCTGTCCAATTAACTAACAGCAACATTTACCCAAAACAATTTTCTTCAGCTACACCAACTGTAGCAAGCGATGCATTTCTACAACCACTGCATGATCACTTAGCTGTCCTTTCACTAAAATTTATACCAAATATGCGTCTTGCACACATTTAAGGCCCATTAGTCATTATTTCCCATAGAAATGGCGAGGATTACCACGATCATTTCACCTACTCCTCTCCATCGATCAGCAACAAGCAAAGCTTTCAGACTCCGCAGCTATTCAGTAACCACTCAGAACCAAATACCTACCTTTCTGGTCCTAACTCACAGGTGCAACAATTTTCACACACCTATGTGACCAAGCCAAGCGGGAGAGCAAACCCCTCGCTACTGCTGCTAATAAAAGGGGTCTAGTAAAAATCCAGCCTCTGCCACCTCCATGTTCAATAAGCAGACATCTGCTGTAGTGAGGACCTAAGTTATGCTCAAAGAGCATAATGTAAAAATCAACCAGTACAACATACCGCTGAGTTCCACTAGGATGGACCAAAAGCATCTTCCAAAACCAATTACCCACGCAACACAGAAATTGGACCCTATCTCCTAGACGACAGGCGCAAAGAAATTCCACACTGAATCCGAGCGCTACCGGCAGAAGCCGTCTATCACAGCCTAGGTGCTCCCTACAAATAAGGGATGCGCTGGTCAGACTGTCCAAAGAAGCAATAGCTGGCAAATTAGAAAAAACACAAACAACACACACATGCTTTTTTAGGTAAGGTTTACTCATTTAAGGTTTGACCTCATCCAGGAACAGAGATCCCAGCACCACCCCGGGTCACTGTCCCAATGCCTGACCACCCTCCCGGACAATTGGTTTCTCCCTTACATCCAGTTGGGATTTCCTGTGTTCCCCCTTGCCTCTCTCGCCTGTCACCGTTCACGTCCCAGGAGAGTCCGGCTCTGCATTTACGCACTCCTGGTAGGTAGCTGTAGACAGCAGCGAGATCTCCCGTACTCAACATCTCGATAAGGTCTTAGATTACCTTAAGGGCACCCATACCCTGCCTTAAGAGGCTCCCTTTTCAGACTGAACAGTTTCAGTTGTCTCTGTCTGTCTTCCTACCCTGTGCTTTCAAACACTCACATAATCTTGCATTAGTACAGTGAATAAAAGCTTCCGGTAGAGAAAAGCCGTTGACCGCCCCTGCTCCAGTTGCCTAGTCTCATACAGATGACTGATAGAGCTCACAGGAAGACTACCTGGACAGCTCAGTCTCTCTGAAGAGCCCCTCGCTGCACAGTTTTCTGCAAAGTCCCAGGATTTCCCTGCCTTTTCCCTCCTCCTCCTCGGAAAATAAAAGCCACAGAGAAAAAGCAAGGGGGGGAAGGAGGAAAAAGCTGGCGTGCGGTGGTTTGAAATGAGCAAGATGTTAACTAATTTTACTTTTAATCTTCCCTTTTGCTGCAAAGTGAGCCATTCAGGCATCACATCTTCTGCATTTTCCTTGCCTCTTTCAGAGAAGCATATTGGGGCAGAACTTGCCAGCTGTCAGCCTCCTTCGCCTTCTGCTACCATTATCCTGAGGTACCACCCCACCTTCTGGCCCTCCAGCTTGTGGGGGGGTGGGGAAGGGAAAAAGAGAAAGAGGGAGGGAGAGAGGATGGGGACCGCACGCTTATTCTTACAACACATCGCATGGCGGGGGAAACTAGCAGGAACCCGGATAAATATTCTGATAGGACACAGCATAGATGGAGAGCTACAATTTTCCCAAACAGAGTTTACACACCTGCCTTGATCTACACGCACACGCCCACGCATGCACGCCTAGAGCCCCATATGGCAGTTGTTACCGTAGCTTGCCTTGCAACTTCCCAAGACCTTCACCGTTAAGGCCTCCGTTACGAAACTGAGAGCAGCCACCCCTTCCCGCCGCACCCGGATAGTATTTTCTAATGCTAATGCTCAGCCAAATCAGTTGATTCAGGTTTGGAACGACTGCAGTTCCACGGCTTGCAGGCTCCGAGTACATGCAGCATCCTGGAAATCAAAGTCCTAACGCCTCACACTGTTTGCGAGTAGGCGTAGCTGTTTGCAAAATACACAGCATATAGAACCCACACGCGGCAACAGCTCTACGCTTACAGACGGATTCAAGTGAGGTGGAGCACGGGCACATCATCGAAACATGTAACTTCTCCCATACTCCTCTATCATACGCAAAAGCGTGAAACGGCGCCAAGAAAAGCACATTTCTATTTATCCACTTGCTCAAATGTTCCCCTCTGGTTTGTAACAGCAGTTTTGACCTCCTCCTCCTCCTCTTCCATCTAACCACTGCAAACCTAGCGTTCCCCCCAAACTATTTTAACCCCTCAGGAGCTACAAAGAAACGACATTTATACCCACAGCCCAACCCGCAGCATCCCACCGGTATAAACAGGCAGGCTTTTTAGTTTAGCACAGGTAGAGCACCACCGGATCAGACCATCTGACAGATCTGTCTATTTACCAACGCAGAAACCCACGAACAAGTTGAAGTTTAAAGACAAGGCTTGCGTGGCTTCCCCCAAATTCATTTGCTCATCTGCTTTCTGCCGCCATAGATTAGCAGTCATTTGTAACCGACACAGTAAGTGGTAACCTCTCCGTTCATTTCACTTAAGTCATCAAAGATGATACATAGGCTTTTACCTTTCGACGCTGCTCATCTTCACGGGACCCCGTCTGCCGGCCTTCTCCTTGCCTAACGCAAGACGCCTTATTCCACCCAACCAAGCTTCCTGACCACAGTCCATTTCTCACAGCTGGACACGTTCTAAGCCACCCGCAGTCCCAGTCGACTCAACGAGCTACTCGCTCATTTAAAGGACGCCACGTAACTCGAGGGCTCCGCAAGTTCCGCAACTGAGCTGCGGCAATATCTGCCACAACTTATCTACTCCATCTCAAGCCTAAAACTTCCCGGGAAACAAGTAATTATCAAGATCAGACAGTTGATGACAATATACGCTATGGCGCGGACAATTAAGAACGTGAAATTCTGATCAAAACTATCAAGGTCCTCACAAACCAGTATGCAATTCTATTCTTTCGGGAAGAAATGGAGGCTTGGATTTCAAGGCCCAAAGACTTCCTCGATAAATCAGACAGCTTTCTCCGATATACCACAAGGCATCTCTCAAATGCAAAGCAGTACTGCTGCCAACAAAAACAACCTTTCCGGCACGAAGGAGCAGCCATCTCCCTTCCGGACAAAGAGCGCTCCAAAGAGACTTATAAATCTCAGGACTTAGAGCTGGAAGGAAGCTCAAGAGGCCCTTGAGCCCACCCTCCTCCTTCAAAGCAGATTTTTCTGCACTTTAACTCCTTCTGACATGAGACAGTTCCACACGTCTCAGGAACCGCTCCATTTTCAATATTTTGCGCTAGCTTCTGCTGTTAATTTTACAAAATCTGGGTAGGTGTCAACATCAGCAAGGCAAGAGGTCTGTTTTTCCACCTGCTCCATCTATGGGAAGGAGTTCGCATGACAAGAAACTGAGAAACAAACCAACTTGTCAGGATCTGAACCTTCCAAGCTCCAGACTGCAGCTGCTAGGCAAGCAGATGGGGCACACAGGGAAAATACTTCCGCTCAGATGATACCAGCGGAGCGCAAAATCTTAACGTCCGAGACCTGAACTGCAACGTCAGATAAAGCCACTTGAGCCAGATTTGCCGACGCGAGGCAGCCGGACTTCACCGCCTGCTAAGGCCGCAGCTGTTCAGTTTGCGGTAAAAGCTTTCCTAACCCATACAAAAGCTGAAGCGCCAGGATCAAGTGCTGCACGCAAAGCAACCCCTCGCAGATCCCACATTTGAAACTGAATCAGAACAATGCCTCTGGATTCCTGTACAGCCACGAGTGGAGGACTTAAATCCAGTGACAGCAAGCTCAAACTAAACACTGCTGGAGAAGGTTTCAGCGGTTCCACTGAAAGAATGCACAGGGATGCATTCCACTTCCACTGCCCTTCCACTTCACCGGCAGACAGAGCCCTTACCCTCTTCCTTTGCTCTGCTCTCCCATGCAGAAATTGACTCCCCAAAGAATCAGTGACCTCAAAGAAGCCGTGCACGATAAGCCATTACCTGTTCTAACTCTTCGAGTTTTCACATTGCTTTAAGCTAAAACACAGACTTGCTCCTTGCCTGTCGAGTATCTTTTGGGTAGCTTTTCAGCTGTTTGGCCATCTGGCCAAACACACATCATCCTGAAGTCAAAGCCTTCCTTAAATATCACTAGGTAACAGCGACACAGTACTACATGCAACTGAATACAAACATTTCCATTTAGTTACACATCTTCCAAGACGCCTTCTCTGCTAGTTTTAATGGATGATATGCCACCGAAATCCATGAGGTGGCATCCATTTATACCAACAGATAGTTGGAATAATTACTCAGTATCAGCTTCAGAAGCTGCAAAAGATACTCTTGTTATTTCCTGTCTAAGTATTTCAGGTATAAATAGGGCACAAGGCGCCAATCTTCCTTGCTGTTTTCTTTCTTCGCTTCAGCCTGCCTAAGCGGCCTAGGCGTTTGACCGCGGACACACAGGTTACTGCGGTTCAGTCGATACACCGATCTTCTCAGTCACACGCCAGCTTCCGGACAACACAACATAGACCAACTCGGGCATCTGACACGTGCCCAGGGACAGACGATCCGTCCCCGCACGCGGCCAACTAGCTTGCTCTTCTCTCGCAAGTCTCTCCTCCAGCTGCAGATACAGCTCCACTCTTTGCAGAACAGCTGCTGACCCAGCACAGTTTGCAGCCGACCCCGAGACGCTCGCTTCCGTTCCGAACCTGCAACTAGGCTGCCCTTCTGCAAACGAGGGCAGCGAAGCAATAACTGCCACAGCCGCCCCGCGCTCACAGCAGCGATAGCGGTAGCAGCAGAACTAACAACGGCAACTTGTATTTTCTGCCTTACATCAGCCAAAATTAACACGGATGTCATCCCTCTTTCTTGAGCTTTTTTTCCCTACACTTCTGTGTGGCTTCTGCCCTTAGTATTTTTCTTTTTTTTTTTCCAAATATCTCTTTCTACAGGCCTTGGAGAACAGAAATGATTCTAACGCCTCACTTCGGAGGCCCTTTTACTCTTAACTGCAATTAGCAAAACAACCCTGGAGACATTTGATGCACGCAGCTGAGTTCTGCAAATAAGAACTGAAGGTTTAGAACCGGCCCGGCTGCGAGCAAAGCACTCTAAAAGCTTTAGCACCGCTGACACTGAAGCGGAGCGACAACCCTTGGCATTCCTTTCCAGTTAGTCCAATGATTGACTTGTACAGCAGACAATGTGAAATCTTTTTTACGCTGTTAAAATCGGGCTCCTACCGATACGAAAATTAAGAATCCTTTAGTCCCACCACAGTGAAAAACATTTACTTTAAGTTCCTGCAAAGGATTTTGGAGTTTCACATCTGGAGTCTATTATTTACAAACCTGCCTTATATTTTTCACAGCAAAACAACTCTGTTTAGGCATCAACAGAACTCCCACTGTTCCTTTTTCTCAGCATGACATACTGTCCCCACCAAAATTCACTCCCGGTCTTAACTCCGATTTTGTTTGTCAAGTAACAGAGCTGTCCAATCCTAACCGCACTAGCACTCAGAAACATTTGTCCAAGCCAACAAACGTCATGGGCCTTAGATGTCTAATTTGCACGTGGAAACACACGGGCCGAAGGCAGTTCCTGAAAACACGTCTACTATGACGAAAAGAGCTTTTCTTTCTGGCTTACGAACAGACTTTTGGGAGTGACTACCTAGTTCAGATGCTTAAGTTCCTCTATTTTTCCCTCTGTGGATAAAATATTTAAGAAGCTCGATTTAAGCCATGCGGAGGGCCTTGAAAATTAGTTCTTCTCATGGTGGAATTGCAGCATTTGGTGCTTCTAGAAAATCCTATTAAACACAAAGAGACTCACTTCTGTGGGAATTAGCGACGCTCTGGAGCAAAGTAAGTCATCCTCAACATATTAAGCAGGTTTAACCTACCTGGTTCACATGACAGAAAACATCTAGCGCCAGCTGCACAAGTAACTCCAATACTTTATACGGCAAAGGAATAAGCTGATCTTTTTAAAACGGCCACCTTCACGTTCAGCACAAAGGAAAACAACGTAGGGAAGCAGCCTGCGACACGCCACGGTCCTCGCCTTTGCCATCGTTCATAAAAACTCCATCCGTTTTACACCCGAGGCGTCGCCTGGCTGAACGGTAAGAGCTTAAGGTGATGGAATAGTACAAAACAGACTTTTCTAAATGCTGCCATCTCTTAATTTCTTGTTTGTCTGCAACAAACTGATGCGTTGCATGGCTCCCCTTCAATGTCTGTGCACAGAGTTATTAAATAAATGACCGCGTGCAATGGCAGCGGCCCATGACACGCAGCTATTTCGTACTCACAACGCAAATTCAGCCGGATGGATGAAGCTGTCGTACCGCATCCTCGGCAGGATATTTGTTAGCCTCATTTTGCCGCTGTCACGGGCTATGTACGTTACTCTGGCCTATTCTCGCGCCAAGCAAGAGTTCCCAAGTCGCTGCTGGGAAAACCAAGTGCGGAAAGCGGCACAGAACATTCTGTTTCCCACTATGGCTTTCGGAAGAAAACGCAAAGGGAAGTTTTATTACGACGTAGAGAACACGCGGGTTTCAGAACACGCAAACGCATTCAAGAAGCACAAGCGTCTCGCGCCAGGTTTTGAGGCTGAATTTCGAAACGCGATACATCCACTCATAGCAGATAGAATTAGCATATGAAGGATCCAGGGAATGAGTAATTACCCTCTAACTGACATCAAGCACACAAGATAAGGGAATCCAAGGAAAGGCTAATGAAACCGAGCACCTCTGCGATACCACCAAACAGGCCCAGCTCTAGCACTAAGTAGCACACAAATCCATCTGCTCTTCACATTCCATCAGATGCCGGGCTCTCCGGCAGTACTATTAATCCCAGCAGTGATTTTTGAGGCAAATACTTGCGTACTCCCTACAGCTGCAACGCAACCGAAGCCACTTAAGGAACGCTACCCGAAGTTGGCGGCTCTCAGACAGGATAATAACATTTGAGCGTCTCTTACAGAAGCCAGGAATAGTCATTGCATTTCTCCTGGCAATTCTATACTCGCAAGATAACTGCTTTTACGCATTCATCTTCCCGCTATCTTACCCAGTAAGTAGCACCCTAACGATCTACACGCAGACACACACAGCCACACCACCACGTACACACATACACACACGCACCCATATACAGATTATAAAAGCCAAAATAACTTTGGCACAACACAAAGAGGTGCTTGTCAACAAAAACAGATGGTCAAAGAATTGGGCAAACACTCAGTGTTCCAGAAACGAAGCTTTTGCTTTCATTCTAAATGCCACACTTTCTTAACCAGCTCCAGACAAGAGGATACACGAAGCCAGTCAAAAGCTAGCTTCCTGCCAGGCTTCTCTGTTTTCATGACAAAATTAAGAGTCCACAGATGGAATAACTCAAAGCTAATTTTTACACAGGTTGGTTTCCCCTCTCTCCCTCCTCCCCATGATTCCAAACAACCAGAATAACATATTGTGGGAAATTAAAGCAACCACTACAAGGGGAGGGGGGGAAGTACAGTTGCAGCATGAGGTCATTTTGTTGCTATGACTTCAGTATGAAGAGAGCTCTGTTTAACTCAAGACATTATTGCTTTTGCACCATGACCCAGGAAGCCTGTTTTAGCTAGAAGCCTGACAACAGTAGGCTCCACCATTCCAAGTTGTCGTTCTTATTTCCTCCCAGAGACTGAAGCCAACTACCTTATTCTTGCTCTCGCCTGTGACCCAACTCTCACCAACTTGAAACGGTCCAAACCTTCCGCCAGTCCTCTTACTCTCACTGCTCCTTCCCCTCTCCCACCCTCCCAGCGAATCAAATAGAGCCCAGTGGAAAGCACACAAGGTAAAATCCCATTGACCAGAAGACGCCTAGCTTGCCACACAGTCAATCGTAAGGACCTGAGTTACCTCTCTGAAACTGCTGATACAGGGAGCGAAATTGAAAGAAGGAAAACAAATACAGTATTGAGAAGCAACAGTAGTTAGCAAACAATGGTTCGCCTCGACATAGTAAACAAGTCAAGTTCAGAAAGACCCAAGCAGCATCCTCAATTATTTTTCATTTGCCTTCAAGCGAGCGCTCCCAAGTATTCCTCCGAGAACAGGGGCCTTCAAGTACGCAGACGGGACTCAGAGCTAACGTCTCGAGGAGCCGTCACTTGCCAATCGTCGCTGCCCTGTCACCTTTTACTTAAAAAGAACTGGGGTAGACCAGATGTGAAAACTCTCGCAGAAACCAAGATAAAAACATCGTTTTGTTGGGACATAGAAAAAAATAAATATTTTAAAAGGATGCAGGGAAAAACACCCAAAGCTTTGAGCAGAAACAGAATGCCATTAGCCAGTTCAATACTACCTGTTTCCCAAGGGTTAATTTAGTGTAAATCCACCGCAGTTTATGGAAGCTGTGCCCAAATGTCTGTTTTCCAATAGTATAGTAATACTAGAGCGCAGCACTAATGCTGAAATCAACCCCATTAAAGGACCAGTAACAGCCATTTGTTTTGGCAGAAGTAATAACTTCTTTGAAACTGATTAATACCAACATTTACAGCAGCTGAAGAATATCAGGCTGACAGGAGACTTGGCCATCTTCCCTCCAGCCTTTTGTCAACTCGAGTACGGAGCGTGGAACGGAGCAAGAGATTTCCGCTTACCATTTATAAGGAACTACTACCAAGCTACAGTTTAAACCAACAATCCTATTACATAAGGCTCTGCTTGTTTCACAAGCCTTAGCAGAAGCACTAAGATAACAAGAATTTTTGCCTTGGGGCAGGCTGAGCAAAATGTCTTTACCAAGACCCTCCTGGCTCTTAACACTGGATTTATCCCTTTTTTTTTTCATCTTCTTTTCAGAGTAAAATTCCAACTAACATATCCAAGCCTCAGCGCAAAGGGGACAACAAGCACTGATGTTCTAATGAGCATTAGGGCCAACATAACACACTGTACCTCATAATTAAAAAAATCAGCATTCCCAGTTTAACTTACAGAGGTTTTTACAGTGGCACATTCCAACCTCTGTGTTCTGCAGTCTCTACAGAAGCCACGACATGGAAGAGCATAATCAGTATGACTAAGTCCTTGCAGACTTACAACTTCAGCACGCAAATCGCAGGTTAAGTCCCGAAACCCTGATTTTGCCCCGACACGAAGCGGAACCGTCAGGAAACAGAACTACCCCTCCGTGAGACCTAGCAAAAAACCTCAACCCAGATGCCTAGATTTCTTCAACTTCAGATCACTACTTCAACAAGTCACCGTCACCATTCCCCTCAAAGGACTCAAAGGATCTAGTCCCTCCTGCTATTTCCTTTCCGCAGTAGAACGTGACAATCTCCCAAATGATCGGTTCCTAGGGCGGAACACCAGTTCTGTTCGCCCGCTACGTTACGGAGAGTTTTCATATGCCGCTCGCCTAGCGCGCCTCCATAGAGCAAAGCTAGTTTCACCACATACATACATTAACTACACAACGGCGTCCGGATTTTCTCTGCATAAAGCACCCATTATGTAACTGAGCTAAGTGCTCATTAACCACAGCGAACACTACGAATGGCCGAGGTTAGCTGACTGAAAGACTGACCTTTCCGACTACCGTGCCTCCAAAATAAATGGCACCATCTACAGCATCTGATGTTCTGGTTAATTGGAACCTCTTTTTGCTACATTTCGTCAAATGCAGTAAATGTCACTGAAAATTTTAAACTACAACAACTCGGAAAACACACTTGATTTCCCAGTGGCACACAACAAACTAAACCACTACTTGCATCGTGCTTGTTAGAGCCGATCTCAAAGGTCCAATACCTAACAAACCTCTGAGGAACGTCCCTTTACACACGAGCTCCCGCCCTTCAACCTCAGCAGTAGTTTAATTTATGATGATGCATAACAGTGCGATTGCAAGAGTAGCTGCGTGTAGCTTTGAAGACCAACGCAGCGAGTTGGAAACTCGCCACCAACAGCAGAGTCTGCTCCAGTCCGGTTGCTTTACCTCACTAAACAGCCCACCTGAGCTCTAAGGACGGGTCCGGTCAAAACCTTCAGGCCACTACAAAGCCACAAGCTTCCCGCAAGCCATAAAAAACCACTTGCCCTCCAACTGAGGCCTATCCAGAAACAGCTCATAGTTTTGACCCTCACCTCTTCTTCCCAATCCAAGTACCTGTCAGACGTAGAAGGCTTGAAAGCTCTCTTACAGAAAAATAACTTCAGATCTTGACGTGGACCAGCATCTTAATTCCTACCCTGAATCTCACGTTTTGGGTCTCTAGGAAATACTAGAGGTTCTGATACATTTTTCCCCATCTTAAGTGTCTTGTAATAAAAATTCTCTTTTCTGTCACGGACTACGAGTTTATCTGCTTCCATACACCATATAGTTCCCAGAGTCCAGTCAACTGAAATACTAATTACAAGATATCCAAAGCAAAACACATCCCATCACACATGATTACATTTAGGCAGTCCATGTTTTCCCATTTCATGAGTTATTTTCCACACTTGGCTACTTCCTACAACCTCGGTCAGTTTCCTCCTTAAGCTTTCCCTAATTTTAATACACATCCCCTCCTTCAGTATACATGGTTATGTACGTAAACATACACTCACTCAAATGCCAACAGCTAAGTTTCAGCATTAGCCAATTGCTCTTCAAGTCTGAAACCCCAATATACATTTCTAATGGAGATCTTCAGCTGAAAAAAACAAACCCAAAAGTCCTCAGGAAGACTAAATGTATTTTAAGTAAGCTTTCCTACGCGCACAGTCTCAAGTGACAGAAAATACAATTCCACATCCACAATGAATGTCTCCTCCTTAGTGGATTTAATGCCTGTCATTTAAGTGACTATTTTCCTTTCTGTTGGCTGCACAATACAAAATCATCGCATACCGTTTTGCTGTTTTGACAGCACTGTGGGAGGTAGGGTGCACACGAGGTCTCACAGAGGACAGATCAAGTCATAACCCAGGTATCTAACAGTCTCACATAGACCTCAGAAACATGATGGAAACGAAGTACGGGAGCCCTACCTAGATCAGCCCAGGACTACCTATCGCTCTTTCACCTCCCCCCCCCGCCCCTAGCCAGCAATTAATGCAGCCTTCTCCTCAGTTTTCGAGGGTCTACCAGACCAGACAAAGAAGCATTCAGGCAAAAAAAAGATATGCAAAGCCACAACCATTTTACCTACATAATCCACGCAAGAACTTTATTACGCCTACTACAGAGTAGGATTCTGTGGACATACCTGTCCACAGCTACTCGTCTGTAGTTAGAGGGGCTACAGATAGTCTATTCTGGGCAAAAATGGAACACAGCTCACACAAAAGTAACTACAATTTTCTGGTTTTGCTTTGTCCCTTCTCTACTGATCAGAGAGCTTATTCCGCCACCTATGTTCCTGGTCTTAGTACTTTGCAGTCAGTGCCACAAAGCCACAAGCTGTCGTTAACAACGCGTTAGGATTTCAAGACTTCTGAAGAAGCCTTACCATAGATCAATTATGTGATGCTAAGTCAACTTTCATTTTTCCTCCCCCATACGACCACCATATCCTCTGTAGCCCTTTTGCTTGCCACATGAGGCCCAAACAGCATGCCCGTGCTGTACTTTTGAGAGTATATCCCTCGATCTACATTCGGGCTTATTTCCATTCAAGATTGCGCATATTTAACACGACAGTCTACACACAAACGCCGCAATTGTTGTTTGAGCAAGTACTAGATCCTGAGCAACAACAGCCTTCTACTGACTTGACAGGTCACCCACACCTTCGGCTCTTCTGCAAAAATACACCCATCTCAAGCAAAGTATAGCAGAAGACAATCTGCAGGCAGGCTGGAGACAGCATAAGAAAAACTGCTTTGCAGACTAGCACGTGACAGTCACAATACAGTTGTCAAGAAGCAACAGTTAAGTACCTCTGAGAATAAGCTGTAGTACCCTTTACGTAACTCTTCCGGCAGCAAGGTGAGCAACGTCAGATCACTGCGAAGCTGGGGACAAAGCCATAACCAGAACGTAAGAACAACGTCTTGCATCAAGCGTGACAGACTCATTTAGGTAATCCAAACATGACTCATTTAATTCATCATTAGCTCCCATATCTTTGCCAACTTTTGCACACTCAAGGAGTCATCCATCAACTCTCATACCCCGCTCCATTTTGCCAAGGCTACCCCAATTCACTGCTGCCCCAGGATCCTTCAGGGTCAGGGGAATAAGCTCGTCCGTCCCCCTTCTCCACAACCCCCACAGACCATAGCCCTCTCTGCCTTCTTTCTACAACAATTAAAGCCAGTAAGAAGCCATGGCTGCATTTTGCAAGCATTCGGAGGTCTCTGTCTTACATCATTTCTGCCATAGTAGGTTCCCCCCCACCCCCAAGAAGAGCATCTGCTGTAGGTCACACCAAAGAGCCACCCAGCCCACCACGCCGTGACAGCGGCCAGAAGTGGACACCTCACAGAAGGTACAAGAATAGAGGCGGCACACAGGGACGCTCATTCAGAACGCTCTCCTGGTCCCTAACAACTTGCAGCTTTGGGACTTCTTAAGCTCAGGATGGCTTTTCTGCAATTAACAACTCCCAACGGATCTCCGTTCCAGGCGCTCGTCCCGACTCCCCTGGCGTCTGACGAGTCATCACTCACTCAAACCTATGCGCAAACCTGCACTTTGCTCCCCAGAGACCTCAACGACTGCCTCTCGCTGGTCAGCCCCACCTTCCGTCTCTAGCACATAAAGTCATCCGGATATATCAATGCAGACAGCTTGTCTAAGGATCCTCTGCCATGAATACAAAGGTCTCTGTCCCCTCAATAGATAAGACAGACAGCAGACATATGACAAAGAAACCCTCATTCTTGGGCATAGTTCTGTCATACATATGGAACCCACCGCAGCGTGGGAAGGTTCTGACCAAACATTAGTAAAGCCAACTACCCCACGCTGCTGCCGACCGCGCCTTCTCGCAGTAACCCTGAGCTCCTCGCCTAGGCTTCTGCCACCCGCAGGGCAGTTCAGTTACACAGCACGATTAAAGGCATCGGCGGGATTCTTTCCGACAAGGCCTCCAAAGCACACTTAGTCTGGCGAGGATTCGGCATGTGCCTTAGAGGAGATGGAACTAAGTCCCTCCACCCCGTTTGCTGGTGACCTGCAGGTCATCAATTACCTGTTTTCCATAACCCCTCAGTTAACCTCTTCTGCAGAGCCTCAGGTCCCTCGATCAGGAGCATCCCCCACAGAACCACTGGCAGCAGACTTAAACCTGAGCCAAAGAATAGACACAACATCAGTCAAAAGTAACACAAGAGAGCTATTCCTTCCATCGCCGGATTTATAGCTCCATATAGAGCACGGACAAACCCAAGCTCCGGTCCCATAATCCTGCTACCTGCGGTTCAGTGGGCAAAGGCCCTCCCGTAATGTCAGGAAGCCTGCAGCTCTCCTTGACTGTGTAACAGGAATAGCGATTAGTTCTTCGTTTCTTTCTGTGCAACCCTAGCACCTCTGAGCAGAGGCCAGTTCTTAATGCATACGGCTCCCGGCACTATGGGTTCCAAGCGCTCCGACCCTGTCCGTCATCTACTGAAACGACAAACTTATCCTCTTCACAAGGAGACTCTCCTTTCCTCCCATCTTGCTCTGAGCAGTCCTAAATCTATGGCTGCTGACACACCTCCCACCCATCCCTACGCTCTTATCTTCCTCCATCTCTCTTCATAGAGCAATGCTGTGTCTTAAGAACGCAATTCCTACAGGAGCTCTCTGGAGGCGAGCGCCTTTATTGCTCTGCAAGAAGATAAAAAGCAAAAAGCAAAGGAAAAGGAGAAGGAGAAGGCACTTACAAATCCTCGCTGCAAGGTCAGCCATTAATACGCTATGAAACTGTTAACAAAGAAACTTAAATTTAACACGCCCCCTGGGTGAGATCATGAACGTTCCCTCATATTCTCCGTCTCCTTTGGCAGCGGTCCCTTTGCCTCTGCACTGCCCCCTGACAGGACAGACCTCCCGAGACCTGTCTGAGACGGCCCAACTAGAAATACTGTAGGGGAATTGAGCAAACATCTGAAGAGCGCCCCACCGACCCTCCCCCTTTGTCCTTCACTCCATCTCCATCTGGATTTGGAGTCCATCTTCGCCCTGCTCAGCGAGGATCCCGTGCATCTCTGCTCTGGGCCACCACTTAACTAATTCCAGGCCCTTTGGAGCTCATACATTTCCTTTTCCATAGAAAAGGAGGATCCTGCCACAGGACCCCAAAGACCCCACGTCCAATTCTAGAGACTGCTCAGCTTGCAGCGAGCCTTGGCACCCAGGCCCTTCAACTAGCAGCAGCTATTTAACTCCCATTCTCTTTCGGCACAGCTTAACCCTTTGCAACCAAATTATTCAAAAGCTGCTGAAGCCAACTACGCGGCTTGAAGCCTCCGCTCTTACACGCTTCCCTCAGGATGGAGACTGGCTTTTTTCACAAGCAACACATGACCTCGAGGTTCCTGCCCTTGCACACCTTCACCACAGACCACACGCAATTCACACCTACCCACAAGCCATCGTCCCCCAAAGCAAGACTGTCAGCTCCACATTTCGCATGGCTGTTTTCGCTAGCGCCTGTAGTACAACGTTACACCACCTAGATTCACACACCTGTTTTTCCTGACCAGCAGTAAAAGCCTCCTGCAAAGCTAACTAATTAGCACCACTAAACATTCTTAAGGTTTCACTGAGGATGATTGCCCACCTTACACAGGACAAAACCACCTTCTATGGGGAGCAGCCGGAGAAGTAGGTAACAAAGCGACTGTTGAAGTCTTCCACCTTTGACTTGTCATTAAGACTACCGCCTCTCACCCAAAACACACGTAACCCTGTTCAGATGAGATTTCTTCGACCAACCACAAGAGAAAGAAACAGTTATTGTACCCTGAGAGACCAAGTGCTCTGTTTCATCTCCTCCATCACACAACTTCTTCCCTAAGACACCAACAACTAATACCATCAGCTGTAGCTATGTCATTCAGAACCAACCACTCGGAATAATTTCACTTGCTCTCACATTCCCAGGTGCCAACTTGTAGGCCCACGGACCACGTATTACATGAAAAGTGGTATTAAAATGAAGAGTCTACTGAAGACACTAAATGGACTAGGTTACATTGCCCCAGAAACTAAAGATAGCCAATAAATTAGTTATCTCCAGGAAAAGAAGGTTTTTTCCATGCTCTCTTTGCAGGTAAACAGTAGCTTTTCCACTCCACTCTCCAGCTGAGGCCTACATAACAGCTGGACAGGACAGCTCTTCCTAGCTCTGCCAGCGATACCCTTCCGCCTCCCCTTACATGTGTTTTCCCAGCATTTACCTGCTTTCTCCATTCCGAACGCAGGCTCTGCGACGCAGCTTGCCTCGCGCTCATTGCTTCCGACACCCCATACCGCAGGGCCTGGACTCTGACTGCTATACACACAGGCAATAACAACAGTCAGGAAAGTACCAATTCATTCTGTACAGACTCCCACTTTCAACCACAAGTTTGCAACTGTCTCTGCATTCACAGCACAGAACAGCACTTGGATGCTACAGCAGGGCAACTCTTGCTTCTCAGAGCAGGAGCGTTACAAAACAAAATCCTGTCCATTTCCAACCATCGTTGTGTACTTAGACATCATTTATTTTAAGTCTGCTCTTCCCTCCTTCTGCCTTGGGCCTATATCAGGTCAAGTAGGCCAAGCCTAACCAGAAGCCAGAGCTCTCTAAAGCCTCTATTAGCCAAGTGCAGGCTTTCGTACGACTGAAAGAAAGCCTCTTTAATGAGAGCTTTCCTTCCAGTTCTTCAAGCATAGAGGCCACAACAGCATAACCGACAGAAATGTTCACCGTGGCTCTTCAATTTAGCCTGTGTAGCCAGTCAAAGCAACTGCAGCTGACTGAATACGTAAACACGCACTACACCATGTGAATGAGACACAAAACCCAGAAGAGGCAGGCAGAACTCCGCACCGTAGCGCCATCGATTTTTACAGCCGTTACCCCCCAAAGAGCTTTACGTACACCTGTACCGAGCATCGCGGCCAGAGCTTCTGGGTCTCTACCTCACAGAAGGCTTATCTGAAGAGCAACAGTAGCAATGTAGATTTGCATACGTTTCCTTTGACAAGGGGAGCAAAGAAAGGAAGAGGAAAAAAAATGTACGCAGAGTAATGAATATATCACAGCAATAATAAAAACTCCAAATGTAATACAACTCGGTGAAAGCTTAAGTCATTACCAGATATTTAAGGATTTTTAGGAGTCAATATAAAGGGCAACAAGGGAAGGGTTCACACAGTGTCCCTTCTGACATCAGCAGGCGGGAGGTTCCTTTATACGAGGACAAATCACAACAGTACTCTTCTGGAAAAGGTAAAGTACTGGACGCCTGGGATTCTCGACAGCTCTTGGAATCCCCTTTACACATGCGTGTGCCAGGTCAAACGCAGCGCCTGACGCTCCTCTTGAGCTAAGACAGTCAGCGATATATTCTGGATACCTAGCTGCCTCTTCTTAAAACAGCCACCATCATCTTATATTCACAATAGCAGTATTTTGCGCATGCCAGGGGAGCGTTCCCTCCAAGTCGTGTATCTGCAAAGGAACGCACGACCGACAGTCCCCCTCCTCCTCCCCACCCCCACACTAAGTCATTTAGAAGCAAGCTCTCCGGTTCCTTTACTGAGTTCAAGCAGACAAGTCACTTTTTGTCAGGAGCATTAGCTTTCCGTAAAGGAGCTGAATCATTTGCAGCAGTCCACAAGTTCAAACACTCTGATACGGATTCTCAATAGATTTCTTAGCCAAGGGAATGGTAAAAGAGGATCAGCACTGAGACTGTTCTGAAAGGGGAAAACACCGTTAAAAAAACTCAACCTGAACACACTTGTAGGATTCGGAGCATTTAACGCTGCATAAACTCGGTCCACACCTTCGCTTTTCCCACGCTGACATGACATGCTGCTTTATTTCTGCGCTTCCGCCACTCCCACAACTGGAAGCTCCGTGATCTCTGAGAGGTACAGCGCTCCTGCATTTTGGAGCCAGAGGCAGGGAAGAATAAAGCCCTCTACATTTAATACCCGTTTCTCCACAGCTATCCACGAATTCTCCCATACTTGAGCAGAGCAGACCCAGTGAGCATTACCACTTAAGAGGCCGTACATCCTAGTGAACCTCAACTTGAACGCCTCACCCAGTAGAGACCTTAAGAATTTAGTTAGTCTGGGAAAACACATTTAATTGGCTTCCAGAAGCTTTGTCAAAAAGGAAGATGAGTCCACTGAAATCATTGTAAAGCGTGAGATTCATCCATAACGTTCCGCACATACACATCGCTGCGCTTCACTTTGGAAGCCAGTTCTAGAATAGAACTAGTACGACAAGTCGAAACGAGAGCTAAATGCTCCCCGTGAAGAGCCGCTTCTGTTTTCTTTAAAGCATCTATATTCAGAGGGTGAGTACGTGCGCTCCGCACCTTTGAAAATGGACTGGAACATACAATTTTGCTGCCTTTGCGCTGTCAGCTAAGATAATTTTTGAAGTCATCCGCTGCTGTATGCTACACATAATTGAAACAATGATCTTGGATAGATATTACAACGCTCCAGTGACATTTCTTTCACTTGACCAGCATTATCTGTAACAGCATCCGTCTTGCTCAAGACTTGGTGCTGTAGATATTGTCCTACCCAAACAAATTTTCACAGCGGTAGACCATTTGTCTTGCCTTTATTGTCCCCACCAAACATACCTCAGCAAAGTAAAACTGCCCCACACGCTCGGCTCTGAAGTCTTCCCCACAGTTACTTTATCTGTTCAAGAAAGATGTATCGCTATTTCTTGCACTGAGACAACAGCCACCTCATGTTTTCCTGAAATTATCGCACAGATTGCTTACAGAGTGAGTAATATGATTTTCCTTGTTTAGAAGTCAACAGATGTTTAACACCACACGTTCTGTTTAGCCTGGTTTGCGTCACGCTTGAGGTGTCAAAGCTGAGAGGCTAACCACAGAAACAGCCGATGCTGTCGACCCTGGCCCAAGACTGCTACATTTGTACTGCAGGACACCAAAGAGCCAGACCCAAGGACGTTAAGACAGTAACAACTAGGCCTGTTCTATTTTTCAGCTGGGAACTCTTGGGGGAACAAACCAAGGCAACGTACGAGGGCCGAAATCCCAAGCTTCGCGCTTCACTTGTAAGCTCTAGCTAGCTTCTCTTCAGGAGAAGCCAGGCAAGGCCAGCTAACTGAAAAGCAACCCAACGAGAGGAAGAACGTCGCACAATCATCGCGGAGCCCCCGCAGTTCGTTCCAGGGATGGCTAGAATCCCACTGAGCTGGCACCTCCTCGCCTATCTAAACCAAGCCTGGAGAACGGGCTTCCGTCTAGCATCAATCCCTGAGCCTGGCGCAAGGCTAATGAGATAAGCCGAGAGACCTGCCTCATTACACGAGAAATCAAACTCCCCTTTCCCCGGTCTCAACATTTACGACTGATGATACAGAATTAAGTTATTAGCCAAGAGATACCAGAAGTGCCTAACCCAAGTCAAAGCCCTTGGGAGAAGACTCTCCGACGTGCAGCTACCAGACCAGTTTGGCCTAATACAGCACTCTCTGTGGGACCATACGGCCGAGGGCAGCATCTAGGATTTGAAAATCAAGAAGGAAATGTTTAGCAAACATTTCCTCTCCACCTTGCCTCACGTGCTAACAGCACACCTGCCAAACAAGAAAACCCTTCCATTGCTTTTCATTTTTCATCTCTCCCTCTGCTCAGATACCACCTTTACAGAGACATTAGTCAGAAAAATGCCCCTTGGTACCATGGTGACCTACCCTGGCCTGAAGCACTTGAGCAAACAGTTAATCACCTGCTCATAATTAGGCCAGCACCAGAGTCATCCTCCTCACCACAACTGTGCCTTCTTACCTCCAGCCCCATTTTCCAGGACAGCTAAACGAACACCATGAGTCACGTAAAGATGGGACCTAGACACTCCACAACCTTGCAGACTGAATTCCTGGCATACTACAAGTTAAAGGCTCCTCTACCTTCCATCTCTTAAAGCCTAATAAAAATTATTTACAGCCTCTGTGGGCTATCTGGTTTAAGCCTCTCCACGTCAAGTATGACACTTTCTGGGACGCTATTAGGTTTCTTACGGTGCTCTGACTAGCAAGCACATCTGTACCTGACTGTCAGGGGACCCTCTTGGCTGAGCCAGCCACCTTGGTCTACTGCTGAGAGCTCCGAAATTTCTCAATTGAAACATTTGAAAGTTAATGAACCCTTGTAATACAAAGCTCCCAGAGCTCAAGAGTTCTTTTATAAGCCCGACTCGCGGCAGATACATAGGGAAACCTCTCTTTTCAAAACGTGCCAAGGCAGAAGACCGGACCCTCGGACACCGCGAACGCCTGACAGTCAAGAACAAAAGCCATGACCCGCAGAAGGTCCGGATGGCTCTGCCATTTCGCACTATGCTCAATGCCACAGCAACTGCCTGTGCCTTGGCTACAGCTAAAGCTACTGCTTTAACTCACGCTTTATAACAAATCGGGAAAAAGACACAACTCACGGAAAAACTAGTACACAACCAGAAAACAGGTCACGCTAAGCGGCTTCGAAGGCAACTTGTACACAGGCTCCGATTTAACAGAAGACCGCAAGCATACGAGATAGGACAAGTAATATTTTTTCCCCTTTCACTGTAATGAAAATCCCCAGTTGCCCCTGTGGTGGGGTGGGGGTTTTCCCCACCTCCACAGAGGAAAACGCAAAGTTTTAAAAAGGGCTGGCAATAAATCACAGGCACTCGCTGGAGGAATACGTGGCTGTTAGAAAAGGTCAACCACTTTTAACTCCCCGAAAACAGTTATCAAGTCACAGCCATTGTCCAAATGCAAAACCAATATAACAAAAAGTCTCAGGCGACAGCTACAAAGAAGTGTCATGGAGCGGGGGGAGGGGAAGAGAGAAGCTCTTCACAGCAACAATTTACTTGGGCAATTTTTTTATTTGAACTTTAGCTCGTGTTTCAGGGACACCTTTCTGTCTGGCAGAACTCGTACCTTCTTCAAGTAGCACCATCTAGAAATAGAGCCCGGCTACTGCACTCGCTCCGCAGTTCTAACCCCCACGTACCACACGACCGATAACTGTTTGCCCATCCATTTTTAACCCCTGAAAGCCATCAGTACTCTAGCACGCTGTTTCAGATACAGAGAACTGCTAGACATTTTTACAGGTATTTAAGAAGTTCTTCAGCCAAAGGCAAGAGCAGAAGACAGCACAAAGGCAACCCAACGCCTCTGTCCCAACAGAGCCACCTCCTTCCCCATTCTGCACATTTCAGTTAACCCTTCCCCTCTCCGGTACCGCACGCCTCGTCCAAACGACGCCACGAGGCCCGGGGATACCACCGCACTTAACCGAGAGCGCAAAACGGGATCGAATCCATACGCGCACACACAGCGTGGGGCAGACTACCGGGCTGTTGTTGCAGTGGACGAGAAAGGGACTGGGTTTTGGGTTTTCTCTTTTTCCCCCCCCCCCTCTTTTGACTTGCTAAGCCAGCAATTGGGGCTGAAAATGGGAAGGGGGGAAGGGAAGAGAATCTGGTGAACAGCTGGGGCCCATCACTTTTCATTGCAGGTCTTGGAGAGATGTGGTTGACAGAGTGATGCACAGAGGCTGTCCCAGTTAATGACTTCACCATTCTCCATCATTATCCCCATCATTAGGAAATTAGGAGGACAGAAGGTATTTACTGTAAACCTGCCACCTCCCAAGGAGAGATAAATAGAAACTGATAAATGGGATCTTCTGGTGCTGTTCCTCTATTAACCTTCTGCTTCCCAGTTTAGGCATACGCGCGCTATCCTGCCATTAATATCCAGTAATTGGCACAGCAGCGGGCAATGCTATCTTACCTTTGGCGTACGAACGTCTCCTGCGCCGCACCCAAGCGCGCCACCGCGCTCGTGTCAGACCTCTGCTAACCGGGCCAGCAAAAAGCTCCTGTGCAGTCGCTTGCACTTGAGCTCTGAGGTCAGAATTACCAGTCAGACCCGGTGAGTCTTAAGCAAGGCACCAGTTTGGTCACAGCAGGCTTAGGAGAAGAAGAGATGGGGAGAGAGGGCTGTGCGTGCATGGCTTGCCCTCCACGGCAGCAAGAAAATGGCAAGTAGATACATTTGCACCTCAAGCTGAGCTGCCATCGGTTCTGTCAGCCTACCTCTAAATACAGCTCACGAACGCCTCCAGGGAAGAGAGTCCCACTTCGCTGCAATCTCTGAACACCAACGAAAGCCTTTTCCTCAGCAGCTTGAAGCAAACTGTTCTGCAAACTGTTAAAACAAACAAGTTTCAGAGGGTTCAGATTTTATAAAATTACTTTCGTAGTCAAAAAGTAGACAACATTTCAGCAACTTCTCTAACGCTTCCGCAGTGCTCCCTCACCGGACGCCAGGAGCTCTCTGCGTATGCCGATTTGCTTTACCCCCACAAAAGCGAACCTCTCGGAAAGGACTCCGAGATCAACTCAGGCACCACCTCCTTCCGCAGCGACCAAGCCCTGTGAGGCCGAAGCAAGTCCCTACTCAGAGAGACCAGGATCTTACCTGAACCAGCCCCCCCCACCAGCACCACCACACAGAGAAAGCGTGCCCACTGTCAAGTAAGGCAAAGAGCGCTCTCAATCTGTTTCTTCCACCTGTAACATCACACCTCTTATTAGGAAAACCTCACCCTGCCGCTACTTTATTCTGTGTGTTACGTGACATTCCTAATTGCTCTTATCCTACCTCCAGGCATTTTCCTCTCAACCAGCATTATCTTCTCCAGTTCGCGCGATGTGCTGGTAACTACAACTGAGGGACACCAGTTAAGATCATCCTGCATTTCTGATGAGGAACAAGTTAAGCCACAAGTTACCACCAACTCTGACTCAAGTCTTAAGACTCCCACATTATTATGGTAATTATTAACGACATCTAACCTTTCGCAGAAGCTCAGGAAAAACTCAACACCTGTGCTTGCATGCACTATCCTAGCAAGCAGGTCACCTGCCTTACATTGGATGGATGGCTCCAATATCTCCAAGTGCAAGTATTTCTCTCTTCTAAGCTCTGGTAGCCTCTACAGCTGTGCACTCACATCCAGAGAACATTTTCCAAGGTCTTATCGTCAATAAGCCTTTTTCACTGGAATAGGAAAAGTAGAACATTTGAAACCACTGAAGTTGTGGCGTTTGAAAGAAGTTAAATAGCTTGCTTCTTCAAATAACTTAGCAGAGACATTGCTGACTCAGAACAGGAAAACAGAAAGTAAAATCAGACAGTATCCTGAATAAACAGCCGTGAAATTCAAGGGGTGCGCAGGCCTAACGCAAACAGCGGCTGCATTGCAACAGCTATCAGCCTCAATACAGGGGAAAAAAAAAATCGCTAAGGTCACAAACCCAGCTCAAAGAGTCTGACATACTTCCAGTTGTCTGTATGGTATCATTGAATGAAATCAAAAGCCAAAGACCTTGTTTCGTATTTGCAGGTAACTTGGCCAAAAATTGACAGGTCTAGTCACAATTCATTTAAGCACAGAAGAAAATATTTGAAATGAAAAAGTATTAAAGCACACACAAAACAAAAAAAAAGCCAAGTACTCCATTGTTGCTTCCTAACGCACACTTTAGGACTCAAGGGAATCTCTGCTTACAAGATCCAAAAAAAATAGACAGCCTTTAAATTTCGTGGAAATAGAAGGCCGGGTAAAAAAACAGAGAAATCATTACCCTTTTTGAAAAATACTATGCAGAAACAGCCTGCACGTTAAGTCACCTCAAGTACTGCCATCGCAGGGAAGCTTCCTTTATACAGGGTTCAGACCCTCCAGTCTTAAGACATACTGGATCATACTCAGTTTATTTGCTGTTACAAAGCACTTTTCTTTCCCCCCGCTACGCGTGCCTTCAACGCAAGCAGGCACGACAGTTCCGTCTTGTTCCAGCCTTTCCCCTTTCACACAAGGCAGAGCGAAGCTGCGGCATCAGCGGGAAAACCCACGCTGCCGCTACACCTTTTAAGACTTGGCATCTCCAGTCTGAACCAAGTTCATGTGGGGGAGCACTGACTAAGTGCAGTTATCTCCTCCCCACATCCACACCGACCCTCCCAAAGCCAGCCTCGTGACCAGAATAAATCACGAGCCTCACAAAGACCTTGCACAGCTCTCGGGTGGCTCGACCCGTGGCGTCCACAGGATCGCAGAGCTGAAGACTTTTGCTCAACGCAGTCTCACCGTCTTTTACCACAGCCTAAAAATGCATGATCCTGCACAGACAGACAATAAGCACTGTGCCGCTGGCTGGTCTGCAGGTATAAGTTGTGTCTGCTCCTTCTGTGCACGCTATCTTGTACACATTAATTCAGTGCAGGAGACTAATGAAAACGTGACTGTGATAGTGAGTTCTAACGGTAACACGAGCATTAATTTCCATCTGTCTAAGCAACTGGCAGTGTCCATCAATTATGGCGATAGCCAACTAACAGTTGCAGCTGCAAAACAAAAAAAAGCAGAATTAACATTTCAAGTTACTGTCATTCACCTGAATTTTTTACAGTTGTAATTAGCAAGCTGCAGAAGCTGTCAACAATCAACATCAGCCAATCTGTCTGCACCAGGAACCCAACTGCCTGCCAGAAATTGTCTTCGACAGGTTTTTTTTTCCTCCCTTTGCTTCCCCCCATTGAATTTTTTCCTTCAAACCTCCCTAACACTCTCTTCTATACCACCACTCACTAGAATTAAATGTGTCAAAACAGAGAGAGACAGAACGACTGACACTTCACTGATAAAGTCGTAATCATTTCCTTTCTTCGCATCTCAGCAATGAAGTGTGCCACCGTCTCTTTCTCCAAGACTCTGCTTCCCTGCCAGTACAGGGGCCGTATTGCAGCCCCTTCCCAAAATCTGACCCTTACCTGGCCCCCCTAAACGTTTCTCAATTTAAATACGAAGATATTAAAAGAAACATTCCTGAAAGTCTACTCTTTGATGAGCACATGCAACTGTTTCCCAGTCTTCAGCTTAAGAGAGCTTAAACTCTTTACGATATCCACCCACTCCATATATTTCTGGCAGCACAGTCTGCAGGACAGCAGACCCATAGAAACTGTACATGCCCAGCACTTCAATTTTTTTTTTTTTTGTTACACAACACCACACAAACAGGAAACAAAACAGAAAATAACCAAAAAAGCACCAAAACTAAAAACAAACACCCACCCCCAAACCCAAACATTTGTTCCTTTCAGCCGGAAACCGATACTTTTCAAACAGCTGAAAGTATACAAATATTACTCTGTCACAAAGAAACATTCTATGGGAAAATAAACACGGCCAAGCATTGGTGCTCTGCTTTCACTGGAAAGTTGTCTTGTTTGTTGGGTTTTCTGCTCCATTTGGGTTTTCTCTGTTGCTGTTTTGCATTTTGGTTTTGGTGGTGGTTTTTTTTGGGTTTTTTTTTTTAATAAAATCCCCACATTTTTAAAGCTATTCATTCTTCTTCAAAGAAAGTTGTGCACAGACTTCCTTACCAATTAGGAGGTTATTTTTAACCCTTGCATTTGTACTAGCAGACATCAAATTACATTACATATACTGCAGCTAGACACAGACAGTTCTAAGTGACTTGGTATAGCTTGCTCTCACAGAAGCATCACCTCATATAATTAACTCTTAATTGAAGTCATTTCACATGGATGCGCTCTCCTTACCTACTGGAGCAGCAGGGAGGTCATCTCAAACATCGTGACCAAAAAGATCTCAGAGCGTAGCACAGCAATGGAAAACATTTAAAACAAAATACTGCGTTGAAAGGAAGCTACAACAGTCCACTCCGCACACATGCGCTGCTATCTGACCTCTACTTAATGGGTTAATTAGACTGCCAGTTGAGCAACCAGACTAAAAGGATACCATCATGGAGAAAAAAAAAACAAGCAGCGCCTCGACAATTTTTCTATCGCCAACACAAAAAAACCATAACCAAGTGCCAATTCCTTTTCTCAAGGAACCACTGGGGACTAGAATTCATGTACACCTTTTATATGGAGGTTTACAAACCCAATAAAGCCAGTATAAAGTTTATAAATTCATATATGCCACATTATAGTGTGACAGACAACTCACGTTGCAACACCGTAAAGGGCAGTGCTGAAAACCCTTCCCCGGCACTCTTATGCAGATAACACTTTTAAACTGGAAAACGCTGAGAAAAAAATGCAGTTGTTCAAGTGAAATATCTGAAGGAGATGTTTAGAAGGAAACTTCCTCACCACAAACCCTCCTTACCTACCCAAAAGCACAGCAAGCAAGTACAAAACAACGAAAAGCTACTACTGCAAAAAGACACTTAAGGCCTCTTCGCACAAGCAGAGCCACTGGACAACAACGGGCAGGCTTAACTTGTTTTGCAAAAACACAAGACACAACAAAGCTGCGCTTTACTAACCAGGCTGCAAGGTACAGAAATGCTTCCAGCGCCTTACCGAGGGACACAGCCTGCTCTGCCCCCAGCACCCTTCTTTTATGTTTTTCCCCACACAGCCGGTCACAGCTTCCCAACAGGGCCAAACACCTGCTTTTCCTCGCAGGCGGCCTACAAGCCTCTGCTGCCAGCAGCAGCAGGAAGGCTACGGGAGCATTCGAGTTACTTGGGAACACGAAGCTGAAACCAGGGCTCAGTCTCCCACAGCACCCACACCTAGGAACAGAGACAAGGCTGCCCGCCAGGCCGCAGCACACACGGCGGGGTGCCCAGAACCACCCGCTGCCCCAGCAGCTGCACCTTTCTTACCAACAAACTCCAGCCACCCTCCTCCAGACTCCCGGACCGGGGCTGCCGCCTGCCCTGCCCTCAGGCCACTTCCAGAACATTCCACGCAGCTGCGGCAAACGGGCAACACCTCCAAATCCACAACGAAGCAAACACGTCCCCTGCCCTCCTTCCCCGACCTGGCTTATATGACCTTCCGGCTGCCCCCCGCTGGGCCGGGCCGGCCCCCTCAGC
>VXBL01004605.1:369621-407500 GCA_013400195.1 Aramus guarauna
AAAAAAAAAAAGGAAACCGGGCAAAGAAGAAAACATTGCTATGTACTGCTCTCCTGTCTCCAATAGCGTTTCAGGGGATGGCGCTCATTATAGTTCCTGACCTCCTAACAGATCTGTTGTCCCTTGCTTTTACTGTTGAATATTATTTCTATTGGGAATGAGAGATTATGATACTCAAGCGATGGAAAAAATTATTTGTGACCCAGCAGGGTATTGCCTCAAAGCGTCCCGCCTAAATAGCACGTTTTGTGTCTAGCTTTCGCGTCTGGGCTTTGGCAGATAGAGACAGACGCGTCTCACCAAGGGTCCCCCCGGACGGCAAGACTGAAAATGGTTCTTGGACTTACTGCGATTGGCCATCTAGTGGGAAAGAGGGAAAACTACTAGACCGTTTGAGGCATATTCCCCCTTTTAAACTCTAAAGCCCAGTTAAGGGCAACCACCAACAAAAATGTCTTAAACCCTCTGAAGTCTGGAAAAAAAAAATCTTTCATCCTTTTCTAATCTGACCAACAGCCAAACACAGTCCAAGCTCTTCAAGACACACCAGAAACTAGACAACAATCATGGTGAATTAAAAAAAAAAAAAAAATAATAACCCAGCTGTGTTTACAATTTCACTGTGAGTCTGGAGTGTTTGGAGAGGCTCGAGTGTGCTCAGCACTACAGGAGGATTGTAGACTCCTTCCTCCATGGAAAATCATCAAAATTTACCTCCGTTCGTTTCCAGTGTTTCTGCTCTTACCAGGGCAAGGCGACGCAGGTACTAACTAGGTGGCCAACTTTCGGAGCAGACATTATTCCAGGGAAGTGCCCGGGTGCAAACACCCGCGGACCGGTGTCCTAATCGCCAATATTTATAACGCTTTGCCCCAAGCTGGCACCCAGGCGCGCTATTCTGGCACGCCGCCGCTCGCAGAGAATGGCACGGCACAGCCTCCAGATGCTTTCCACCCTGTTTGACAGGGAAAATGAGGCAACGTGCATTTAGTAGCAGTAAAGGGAGTTACCATCCAGAAACGGAGACCCTAACCTGAAAAGGGAACATTAGGCACAGCATCCTGACTGCGCTACCCGCCGTTGCAGCAGTCACCCTCACGGCAAGTGAAATCCAGTCATTTACCCATCTGAGCTGCATCGTCCAGTGTCGAAGCTGCCAGTAAGCATTCCAAAGATGGTAGCGGTTTCGGTCAAGATGACTGCATCACTGAAAAAAACACCATTTTCTTCACTTTTCCTTTCCGGTTCCACTTCTTATTAAGATCAAAGAAAGAAAAAGGAGGGGAAAAAACCCAAACCAAAATAATGTCACCATCAAGACCCATCTCTAAGCTATGAGGTCCCCAACATGACTCGCACGCTACGTTACTGTGAGAATCAGAGCCTGCCGCCCTAGCAGCGTGGCTGGGAGCCCTCTAAACACCCTCCTTGTCTCTCACAGTAACCGATGAGTTCTCAAGTACGCCACGTCCAAAGGACCGGCGGTCCAAACGACTGTGGTGTCGGCCTTCGCCTTTAAATCACGTGTAACTCTAGCAGAAGGCAGTGCCCTGGACAGTGTTCATTTCGGGACAACTCACTAAGAACATTTTGCCTCGTTAAATACGCTTCGTTCCCCTCAGAACGGCAGATCTCTCGACGCTAGGGAAATTGTATCCTTTCTTTTCAGTGAGATGGCCGTGCTTTCCAAAAATGTAAATTAATTCTTGCAGGGAAGAAGAGAGAGCGGCCTGGCAAAAAGAGCGATATTTGGCATGATTAGCTCCCCTTGCTGTCTCACATTCGTTTTCTGCAAAAAATCGGATGTGGCAGCTTGTTTAAAACTTGTTTATGGGGAAGAGGTCATAAGCTGAGCGCTGTTCAGAATAGGTCAGGCGTCTGATTAAAGGTTGCATAAACTGAAATGCTTCACGTGAATCTCCGAGACAGAAGCTTGATGAGGAGAGAGAGCTTGTCTTAGAAAAATGTTGCCGAGTACCTAACATCGCAGGCAGCCAGCAGACTGCAGTGCTGGTTAAAGGAGCAGGAAGATTAAATAATTCTGCTTGTCTGAATATTTAACAAATATTCAGTATTATTCTTCTGTACTTCAGGACAGACAGGCTCACGCTGGAAGAAAGCCTCTCTGTAAAAGGAACGTAATAAGAAATCTCGCCAGCCCTGAAGAACCGATAGTCAAAACAGATGGGGGAAAAAAAGAACATCTTGAAATGATCTGCAAAACAAAGAAGAATTAAAAAAAAATCAGCTGCTTATCCCAGGTCTTGGACCACCCCGGTGGGAAAGAAGAGACACGTCCCGAGACCCAGCCTGGTCACCGTTCCCCCAAAGGCCTTCCTTCCGTCTTCTGTGCTTTTCGCCGTACGTGGGGGAAATGGAAAGAAAATCGAGGCGTTTGCTATGTTCCATGTTGTTCCTGTTGCTATTACACGCTCCTGTCGGTTCTGCTGTGATTATTTGAGCTGTGCTTTCCAAAACTATAGGGACTCTGCAGTGAAAAGTCTGGTGAAGTTAATAGGCTGATTTCAGTACTGTTGAACGGGAGCTGTAAGGCGCTCCAGAGGAACAAGACGAACAGCAATACGCTTCCTTTCCTCCTCCTCCTCTCACTTCCCACTTCTCCCTCCAACTTCGTCGTGGAACTATTGCAGAGAGCAGCCTGAAAAGGAGAAAGTTCCCGTTTCCTGTAGTGCCGGCGTAATGCAGGTTTCCTCCTGCCGTCGCCGTGTAGTCTCCCGGTCAAGACCTGTAGCGTCCTGCTAGGCAGACTGAGAGAGCTAGTTGCGCCTGGGATGAAACAACCAAAATCGATTCACAGCCTCCTTGTAAACTCTGAAGTAAGTTTGCTAGTTCAAAGCAAAGAAACAAAACCTAACAAACAAACAGACGAACAAAAAACTTCCAGATGTTACAAGAGTAACAAAACGCCTAGGAAATAATCGGGGAGAGATAAAATAACATGCGAGAACACAAAGTTTTCTGCTGGGCAGGAAACTCCGCTAAGGAAAAAAAAAAAAAAGAAAGTGGGATTGATTTTTCGAGAGTGATTTCCTGATCGGCAGCTGTATGGAGAAGGAATGGTCAAATTTCTCAAGGACAACGGCTCGGTCCTCGCTACGTCTCAGACCCTGGAGCTCTGCCGCACCGCACAAGATCTCCGGCTCTCGAGCGCTCTCCTCGTGAAGTCCTCCCCGCGCAACAGCTGACCTCAGCACTGTACGCCGCGTTGCAACGCCGGCATAATGATTCAATCGGCAAAGATCTTACAGGAGCTCTGACCCTTCGTTTCTCAAGCCTCTCTCATTCCTTAGAGCGTTAAGTCCCTCTAACCTATAGAGTACCCAATAAATCTCTCATATCATTAATTCCAGGCAGGCTTTTGCCAAGAGTTCCCTGAAGCATAAGGTGCCTACCTTGCTCGGATAGTACAAAAACCTCGACCGTGCCATAACCGGGGCGCTCATCCGGTTCGAGCCCAGAACTGACCACAGGGACTTCTCAAGTCCTTCTCCTGCCCTGCAGGGACGACTGGAAGGAACCGGCACACCTTTCGTGCTCTGGTCCGTCCACTTACGCAACAGGAGCTGGGTCGATACCATTAATGACGCTTAAATTACAATTGTCTTGAGTTTCCGGGCCTGGCTACCAGCACGCAAAGCACCGTGAAGTACAGTGAATTTTTAGCAGATACTTAAAATTCCTCAAGTGAGACATTTATTATTAAGAAGGCAGGCAGACACGAGGAGCCCAAGTAAGGCAATAATGATGCTTCTGACACGTGGCCTATGTTTTGCCCACATCCTTCAATACAGTGGTTCTGAAAAAAACCCCAAAGCCAAGAACCGTGCCACGCAGCTTCCCACCCCCGATAACGCTGAACATAGTCCTTTTTCCTCCAGGGGAATACGGTTCTGGCCTGAGAAGCACCCCAAACCTATCCATTCTAGAGACAATCCAGCCTGAGCAGGTTTTTTGCAGAATAACAGAACAGCGTTGGCTGGAGAAATGTAAAAGGTCCCAAAGCAGAATCACCGTTTAAAACAAAACAAAACAAAACAAAACAAAACAAAACAAAACAAAACAAAACAAAACAAAACAAAACGCTCTACTGCAGAAGAGTGCAAAGCACTGGAAAAATGACGAGGACGCAGAAGAACTGCACTCCCCCACGCCTTTTCCCTCTGTCTCTGTAGCTACACTTGCAAGATTTTCTCCTCCCCCCACCCCGGTTAGGACATTTCTCTCTCGGACGCTCTCACACTCCCTCTGCCTCCTCATTGTAGTCTCTGGCAAAATGTCAGAGGAAGGGAAAAGTGACAAGCGTGTAAGAAAATGAATATCTCATTCTGTTTGAATATTACATTAACCCCCAAGCTCCGCTGCTTCATTTGTCAGCTTTTTCAGAGCTCTCCATCTCCCCGGCACCCCTGACCCGGTTGGTCTGATTAGCGATGATCAATGTGCACATTTGCGGTGGAGCTCTTTGCACGCTGCTAGACCCTCGGCCTTCAGTCACTCATGCAGATAATAACGGCAGTTCGAGTCACTTGCCCATAACTCCAAGCTTCATTAAACAGGGGGGATGTCACCAAAAGTCCCTTTAACTGTCTTCTCGCTTCTCCGCAAGGGAAAAAAATTGACAGTGCTGAGAAATGGGATTTGGGATATAAATAAAATCCGGATTTGGGTATCGCACTGAATGCCTGCAGCTGCCCTGCGTGCAGAAGTCTCCTCATTCGGCGAGGGTGGGAGGAGAGGCGAGCAGGCTGTGCCGAGCATCGAGCGTCGCCTGACAGGGAGCGTGCACAGAAACACGCCTGAGGTCAGGCACAGCTTCAAAAGGCATGCTTCCCCCCAAACGGAGCAGGCGTTAGACGGAGACCCTTATCAGTCGGTACCTCTGCTGCTGGCTGTCACGCTGCCGCGCCAGAGGTTTGTTTTCCGGGTACGTTATTGTGTCTGCTCGCAAGCCGTGCCACACGTTACACGGCACGGTCGTCTTTGCTCAGAAAAAAAAACCTGCTTTGAAGGACGTGGGTCTTCTGAGAGACTTCATCTACTGCTTCACAGGCAGAAATTGCGACTTGCTAAAACTGGCGATCCGGGCGGTGGCTGAACAGAAGCTCCCCAGGCAGTCCCAGGGAGGTGAAAGCACAGGAGCAGACCAAGGCCTGTACCCAGCTGGCCGCTGCTGAGAGCAGCCACGCGTTCAGGACGCTGCTCTGATTGTCAACATTTTTCCTGCAGGCTGTTCCCTGCCCCCTCCACCTGCACGTATCGCCCGCTTGACGTCTCTTCAAGCCCTTCAGCCGCCTCCCCGGTGCCGCAGGTAGGGAACACCACGGCTCTGGTTAGCCGAGCTTCCGCCGCAGGCTGTCAAGGGCCCCTGCAGGAAAACCTCTCCATCAGGATACAGCTCTGGGCCCCTTGTCACCAGGAACCATCAGCGCGAGCTCGGAGGAGCATCAGAAAGATGCTGAAGCAGCTGGAGGGTTTGAGTCAGTGTGTTTTAAAGCGGGAGGCGAAACAAACACACACGCGCACGCACGCACGGAGGAAAACGTTACTCGAAAAAGGGAAAAAAGAAATCTGGACAGGTACGCGGTACCGCAGTATCGGCTACAGGGCAAAACCAGTGTACTTGTTCTCCCCGTTCTGATGGGCAAAGTCAGAAGACGCAATCAAAGGGAGCTTAAGTGAACCAGGGGGAACCGCAGGGACAGTGATGCTCCTAGCTCTTCACAGCTCTCTAGGGTTAGATTTCCACCGACCCAAATGTTTAGGCACACTGGATTTCAGTTTTCAATCAAACTCCATCTTCAGCTTAAAAGAAATACCACCCTTGCTCTAGAGTAAAGACCACCGTCTTCGCCCAGAGAAGAGGTTCAAAGGCTAGCAAAGATTTAGGGCATCACATTTTTGAAAAGCTGTTTTCTGTCTCATTGCAGTTAAGCTTCCCATAGGAAATGCACCGTGTTCACAGATGAACAGCCTATGCTATTTCCCATCTACCCTAAAAATGAAATAAAAGTCCGATGAAGCGTCAAGGGAAAAAAGAAGCTTTTCGCTAGATATTTTCCCATTGGAATGAAACCCAAAACCCAGAACCCAAAACCAATCATTTTCATTTCCGATTCATGCCAGATATTTCCCCGATTACTTGTTCACAGAGGTTTGAACCCTCGTGATTGTATACAACTACGTCTTATCTGATCCCCAGGAAGCACGTTTCCTACAGAGCACCGCGCTAATCATCCCTCCGCACAAGCAGCGGGTCAGAGCTGGGCAATGCTTTCCAGCAGAGCCTTAGGACAAGTTCTGCATCCTTCTTCTCCCCTGAAAACGTCTCCGAGTACATCCTTCTATGTACTTGAGCCAAGTGTTGCGCTTGTCCTATTAAGGCATATTCCCTGCACGCAGACGGGCTTCCCCCCGCCCCCGTTCAGTGGACTTCGGAGCAGGCTCGCGTACCTCTGCTAGGAGGAGTTACGTATTCAGCGCAGACAGAAGCCGCTTCCTCTGGGAGACTCCTGACCCCAGACAGAATTTCCCTTGCCTCCGGACCGCGGCCTGCAGAATGAGCCACTGTCTTTAAAACAAACACTCAAATGCTGTGCTTCTCATTAGCCCCAAACTTTTGTCCCCTTATTCATGGGAAGGAGTACCTTGGCCATCAAGCAGTCGTTTCCGCGGCGCCTCACTGAATAGCGCCTTTTTTCTGTGTGCGGTGCCTGCCTCGCTCGCGGCTCTGTTTGGCCGAACTCGGGCTAACTGGAGAATTACTCTAGCTGAAACAAGACACAGAGAGCATCAGGATCAGGCCACCAAGACTTACATAAAGGCAACAAGCACATAATAAAGCCACATGACAATTGATCACTACAAAGGGCTGTCCCTGCAGAGTGATGTATTGCCAGAGTTTTCAGCGCTGTTCTGCCTGCTTTATCTAAATCCAGTCATCCCTCAAGTTCAGATGATTACTGTGTTTTCCCATCATTTTTTCTCTCTCTCTGCAGTATCGGCCACAGGAAGAGGAGCAGGCCGATAAAGAGTCCAGTCGTGGTGCCTCAGCAAGAACACTTCTGTACTAAACCTGCCTCTCCTCGTCCTGCTTTCGAGTCGGGGGGGGCACCGACACTCACAGTAGCAAATAGTGTGGTAACAGCTCAAGGATCAAAAGCACATCAAACCCCTCGATCAGGCCAATCGTTTCATCCTCTTTCCTTCAAGGACCACGCCAGTCTCAGGCGAGAACCCCAGCATTGCACAGCAGCTGAGAATCCCACGCACACGCACGCACGCAGCCGTATCCCAGGCAAGTTCCCGATTTCCTAAGAGCTGTCGGGCTGCCCGCAAAGGGGCAGCGGCGGGTAACGGGGAGAGGAAAGGCGAGAGCGGGGTTCCAGCATCTGTGCCCTGAAGTAAGACAGAAGAAATCCATAACCAGCAAACGAGGTTATCTCCGAGAGGACGGCGATATTTATATTAACGCGGTCAGATATTTTACGCGGGCTCGGCGTTATTTAACTGACCCTGAGCCAAAAAACAGCCCCGCTGTGCAACAAGTCCGACAGCGGTCAGGCAGCGCCCCCAGAGATTTTTTCATAAAGGAACATATTACAGTTTGGCAATCTGAATCCCACCATGTGATTTATGAAAGGAGAGTATTGTCCGAGGTGCCCTCGAGGCCGCTGAACTTTTACAGAAAGGAGGGACGAGGGGGAGGTAAGGAATGCCTGGGACACACACCAAAAAAAAAAAANGCTTGTGCCGTTTCAGGGAAGGCAGCCTGAATATGCAACCAAAGTGCAGCCTGAACCCCAACACCTGCTGGATGTAATGGACTCTGAAGTGCTGTTTCAGAATTAATCAAGTCATTTAAAATCATAGCTGTAGTCTCCATTCACTACTCCTGTGCATAAACGCGCTGATCCCGATACTAATCCATGTCGGGTGACTTGAGCAATATATCATCATAATTGCCATTTTAGGGCTGCAAATTGGAGCTAAAATAACCAGATGCAAAAGAGATGGCCATATCATACTCTCAAGATGGATCTTCAAAGTTCAAGGAGAGTTCAAGCATGGAAGAGGCAATAGAGAGGGGTCAAGTGTAAGGAGATTGTTCATGTTCAAGAGGAATTAACTTTACAAATATATTGTTTCTGAGGTGGTAATTGTACCATCTTACAGCTATTCATACCTCATTTAATCTTTGCATTCTTCTCAGCCATTAGAGGGATTGTTCCTCATTGAAGTAAATTTGATTTTGACAAAATATGCTGTTTTAAAACTGCAACTGATTTCCCCAAGATTTTTTGCTTCACAATACTTCTCTCTGAAACCGCACAGCCCAGAACCAGCTACGAGATCTTCAAGCTACGGGCTCGGGATCCACACGCAAGGCAAAAGCACTGAGACTGCCAAGTCATTTTATCGTCAGGGAAATAGGAAGTCAGGCTGCCTTACGATGATTAACAAATACGGAGCTGGAGATCTCCCCAAAAGGAGCGTTAAAAGCACTGTTCTCGCTCAAAATAAAGCGGTGTGTCTGCGGGCCTGGTCTGGAAGCTTCAAAGTAGTGAAGCAGCGGAGCTACCGTGGATTTTAAGGTGACCGACAGGGAAACGCCTTCTGTGATTCAAGGATATTATTTCCCGTGTAACTTGACAAGCAAAAGTTCACATAAACAGAAAAATCGGCTCTTCTCTGAAGAAATCAGGCAACAGACGCGAAGCGTTCAAGGGCGGGACTGTAACGACAGCAACAAATTGTACCGCTTCGCTTTGTCGAGGCTTGCAACAAACTGAGTCTTCCGTAATAAAATAAGCGTACCCGCCGTCGGAAAACGGCAGTCCTAACGCACCTCCGCGGTCTTGTAAAAGCAAAACAAAAGGCATTTTAATAAGCTGCAGGGCAAGAGCATAAGGAAGTTTTAAGCCGCTCATCAGCACTAGTTTAAGACCTTTCCTTATCCGACTGGCTTCTCTTCATAACAAGTCAGATGAGCCCGTTCATTAGGCGTTCCCTTTCCCAGCTTCAAATTGCACCACCGAAGTGCAACTTCATCTTATTGCTGAACTACCGCCAGACCTGAGCGCTACTCTTGGCACCTCGTAAGTCATCTGCACAGCCCAGAGAGAAAACACACGTACCATTGTTTCTATAAGGCTGGGTCGTAAGAGTCTCTACTGCGAAGCTGTGATTTAAACTTGCTCCTGCTACAACTCCAGCAGACAAAGGGACAGCTTTTCAGGCGATGTAAATCAGCACAGCACCATTGTACTTGGGAGAGCTATGCTAATTCATCCTGGGAGGATCTGGTGACCGGAGCACATCCAAACAATGGCATTACAGAGAGCTAATGCGCTATAGGTTACTTGATAATTTCTGCTGCATAATTGGCCAACATGGAAACGTTAGAAATGATTGAAGTTCATAACTAATTGCAACCATTACTGAGACAGCATTATTTATGATTAACAGCATGTAGTAGGCCTGATTCTGATTTCACTCACATCTCATTCCAGCCAGATTTTTGACAGGTAGCTGGTGACGTTCCCTGTGTGCCAGCTTCTGGAGGAGGCCAGCCCTCGCAGCTGCAGCTGCGTTTTCAGATCCGATCACAGTGCGAACATCAGGAAAGTAAGGTCTTCGGCGCCCGAACTCCAGGCCGAGCGGAAGAAAGCCCGCATTTAGCGTGTTCTTTGATTCCCCTGTCGGCAGAACTCCGCCTGCCCCTGGTGCTTCAGGCAGCCTGGGCGCCTGTCTGTCTCCTGACTCCCGTATGTCGGGGCTGTCAGGTAGGGTGGGACCAAGGCAGCCTCATGGGACAGGGACAGCGCTGCCTTACGTGGCATTTACAGGCCAAAATAAATGGCTTGAATTTCCAGTTTTCTTCCGCTGGTCTGACCATTGAGTCCCGATGGGAGCTTCTGAGGGCTGGCTTCTCTTGCGGGTCTGCCTTCAACTACGGGTGCTCAGCTTAGAAACCGGGCTGGTGGGAAGGTGACTCACAGCAGCATTACTCAGTAGCTTTGGAACTTCCTAACCCGAGAGAAAAATCAGCGTGAATTCAACCGTTACTCCCCCAAACACAGGTACATGCACACACGCATGTAGATAAAAATGTATGAAAATCAAGCCTCCAAAAAAGTCCCCCCGTTGGACACACTCATCACGTTCGGTGCAGCAAAGTCAGAGCCAGGTATCTCTTGCGCAGAAAGAACGGTTCCGTATCTTTATTTTCCTGAGAGACCTCGTCTGAAAACAATCATCTGCAAATTGTAATTTTTCTCCATCTTTCATAAACATCAGCAAGAGCGCAACCCTCTCTCCCCCTCTCTTTTTCTTATTCAGGATATCAGGCAGATAAGAGTTATCAGTAAAGGTCATCCTCAATTTCTGTACAGAAATGATCTGTCTCCGGTATGTAATAAACATTTATCCATGCCTTTATTAGCTATATTGGATCTGACAGTTCTGTTAAACCATTTTCTTTCATTTTGCTAGGTCATGACGGTTAATGCTGCTAAAAAATCTCATCACTGCTTTTGATCACTGTATTGTCTTCTCGGTATTATCAGGATTTTGTAAAGGTAAGCACTGGCTGGAATGACCTATTAAAGTTACAGCCCGTTGAGTTCCTGGCTTTTTCCTCACCACAATAAAAAAAGCGAAGGAGTGCAAAGCATAAATTCTACTTTCGGGGTTATATTTAGTTGTACAGTTGACATTTAGTAGAGCAGTCGCTTTAAGCCCACTTTGCATTGGTTTCGCTCCATCTTTTTCACATCCTGGAGTTTCTGAAATGGCGTCGGAAGCCACACCATGGCAAATGAGCCCAATTAGCGGGACCAGGAGGCGATGTCCCAGTTAACCCCTACCACGCCAGCAGCGCGTTAGGCATCTGCTCAGGATTTTTTAACAATTCCCATGATTTACGAAGCAGACTCCATCCGCAGATGGAGAAGCCTTTAGAGCATTTTCATTCACTCTCACGTGCTCGTGGCACAGCGGCACGGATTCTAAACCCCGGCAATACCCACCAAAGCACTGGAAGGTATTCACAAAGTCATACACCTACGTCAGACTTGCTGCAGTTCCCATCTCCCTCCACCCAGGTCTGTGTTTCGACCACCGGGACAGACTTCCTTTCAGCTTAACCTGAGTCAGATGCAGCTAAGCCCAGGGTGCCCGTCTTCATCCTCTGCCCATTGTTCTCCGCTGATGCTGACACCAAAGTCATCACTATACTGTCTGAGTACATGAAATACTTTTCAAATTTTCTGTTGTCCAGCATTACCGGGGGGGAAGGGACAGGGACGGGGGGGCGGTGGGAAGCGGGGGATAAATCAAACAGAAAGCCCTTTGTATGCCTTCTCGGGCTCCTCTTGCCACGCACCACAGGGCCGCTACTCTGCAGTGAGAGAAACCATCGTATTTTTCGCTGCTACGGGAGATCAAACCGTGGGTCCCCTGGCCCAACGGACCAAATCGCTCCCCGATTTGCATCCTGCGATCGGTACAAAGTACCGATTTAACACGGTCTCGTGCCGGGTGTCAGCACGCAGTCGTTGCAGCTCAGAGGTCCAGTCGGTAAGGTACCGTCGCGTCATCACACTGTGCTGCTTCTCTAAAGCGGACCCACGCTTTCCTTCCCACGGAACAATACATACATACGTACCACCTCGGCCTTCAGCCAGAGGCCCGTTACCCCACCGGCCAACCACGGGGCAAATCCAACCTCTGCCCATCCGGCAAGCCTTCCCGGCACGAGTCAGGAAAGGCCGCTCGCACAGCAAACGCAAGAGCGCTTTCCCCAGCCCATTTGCGGTGAGCTCCAGGGCGTGAGCGGAGACCAGGTCCCTTCAGCAGCAAACCAGCTCCCCGCGGTGGATCCGACCGACATGCTACGGGGAAGTAATTAAACCACTTCCTTTGGCTGAGGGGAGGCTGGTGGCACGCTGCTGTCAGGGGAGAGAGCAACTGTGACCCCCTGGGGCTCCGCTGCTGAGACCGCTCTGACTCCGAGTTGGGAAATAACATCTCTGTAACAAAGCAACCAAAACGCCTTGATGCCCCTGCGGACGGGCTGCTCTGTTGATGCCTCCCACTGATTCCCTGGGCTCCTCCGGAGCTCTGCAGCCCTCGTTCAATGCGTTCTCTTTTCAAGGTAAAGCTAGTATTTCTGCGCTCGGTGGTTCTCCCTAGCCCGCTCTGTTACTGTCAGTGCCAGCACACACTGAATTAAAGACAGCGCTGGGGCCCAGCATTATCCTTCCGAGCCATCCACAGATCTTGGGCCACGGATGCTCACGCAAGTTACGAATATGAGCCAAAGCCAGAGCGCGGAGTCGGTATAACTAACTCCCTCGGGAGTGGAGAAACATACGTATGATGTCACTTTTAATTAAGACATCGCAGCAGCCATTTGCAGAAGCTGGCATCTTAAAGTTATCCCAGGATACTGGTGCTTTTGGAGATGCCTGTATCCTTAACGTTAAAGAGAAGAAAGGCACAAGAAACTCTGTGTGAGTAGTGAAATAAGATATCCTATAAGGACCTACGCCCTCTCACAGAGACTTTGCCCGTGGTATTTAGGGGTCTCTTGCAATAGATAGTCGCTAAACGTGAGGTCTTCCTGGTCTCGTGGGTGACCTCCAGCACCGTCCCAGTGAAAGCACTGGCTAAGCACTGGCACGGGGGATACCAAAGAGCGTGGCCCCGCTCGCAGCTGCTGAGCCCTCATAGAAGGAGGATCTGCAAAGGCAGTAATGGGAACCCCACTAACTTCCCACGTACCTGGGAAAGTCTCGTTTTCAATGCAACTCTGACAGTCTCCGTGGGAAGTTTAACGCAAGTTTAACCCGCTGTTCCACACTACGAGGATTTGGGAATTGGTGAGCTGGTGCTGAGCAGCGGTCCTTTCGGCCTGCTGTTCTGCCAACCAGAGTAGCCAGAAACAACAGGTTCAGAAGGTACAGGTAGGTACCCCTCGTGATGGTTTGCAAGGGAAACCTGTTCCCAGAAGGAACGCCTGCCTTATCCACATTGACTTCTGAACACTTTACGCACGGTAAAAAAACAAAACAAAACAAAAAAACAAAACGAAATCAAAAAATTCCCAACAAACAAAAAAACCGCCCACCAACAGTCTCCTGACTGCAGGACTGGCCAATATGGGGATACTGCAGACAGTCACAGTGACTTCCCTTCAGCTGCATTAAATATCCATAGCTAAAAATCTACTTTCTGCCTGAAGCCCCGTTTTCAGTTACAGACAGTAACGAGGGGCCTGAGGTCAGCATTGTCAAAGGGCACATTTTTTCTTCCCGTAAGCAATATGCTGCTTTTCAATTTCCTCAAGCGTCCCCTTAGCTGGCAGCAACAACCCACGCTCCTCTTTTCTCAGGTTGCACCCAGCTGCGGCTTCACTGACTTCCAAAGGCAAACGGGGATGGACGAAAGTGGCAACTCACGAGAACAACAAACGTTTTCCTAGTCTCCACAACAACGGGCATATCAAAACAAGTCTCTCCGAGTGCTTCTCCGTGAGCTCTCCATCTCCCCGTGTCCTGCAAGTCCACGTTCGCCACGGTCTGCGCGATATAGGCCCGCAGCCGGAGAAGAGGTCCTACCTTCTCACTAAAAATGAATGGCAACCTTGTACACGCAGAGGCTTGCGTCTCTGCTGCCGGGACACCGGCAAGCCCCAGGGAAACGCAGGAATTCCCTACCCTGGCTTTCTGCGTGCCAAAAATCCCACAACTTTCAACAAAGGAAGATCAAGGGTGTTAACCCCAATGCCCCAGCTAACTTAACCCAAACCGCGCTCCCGCTACCCACATTTGGAGAAAGAGGCCTCTCTTCCTTGTCTCTAAGTGGCCACCCAGCCTAACTATCTCCCCGTAATAATTCATGAACAGGCTTCAAATGGTGCAGGCTTGGAAGCGGAGGTTGGCTCAGACATGATTATCCTTTTCACCAGCCTAAGTTAGAAGTGCAGACAATAGACACACAGACCAATAGATGCACTCTGACCTTGATGTTTCAGACCACCAGGCTGTTAAACAAGAGGCAGGACCCCTGTGGTCATGGGAATCTCCGGCATGTGTTTAAACCTATAACGCTGTATTTATCGGTGAACTTTGCCTAAGCCGTCTTTAACGTTTTTCAGGTGCGTATCTACTCGCAAAATTTTACGCACTCCCTATACGCGCAGACGTACACAGAAGCCTAAGCTGCGGACGAGAAAAAGATAACTCCTCGTAACAGCTTTTAAATGACCGGTTAGTTGCAGCTACTGCCGGCAATTTTTCACCTATCGCCCCTGCTCCTTTAGTTCGGTTGATAAATAAAAAATGGCTACTGAGCCTTCTCACTCTATAAACAGGTAAATCTGAGTGCTACTGAAGACATTGGTTTTGGCCCAGAGCTCCGTTTCCAGGTATTCCGCTAAAAACCAGCATAAATGGTTTCTGATGGCTGGGAGTGACCAAAGTGTCGATTCAGGTGCTACAGAGAATTGGCCTTAAGTAGCCAGCTTTGCCAGGCTCAGCTCACTCTCGGGACAGTTCCTCCACTACGCATCAGAACAGGGCTCAAAGGGAATATGGAACAAATGGGTTTTGCAGGGCCGGACTTCCAGGAAGACGGAAGTCCTGACGTCCGACTTCTGTATGAGCTAGCAGATTTGCGCAAAGAAGCGAGAACATCCATTAAAATCACCTAATTGACCGATTTGCCAAGTTATTTGTCTTTACAATGAGACATTTCACATGTCCCGCTATATGCTGATGAATTTTAGTTGCAGAGAATAAACACAGTCCTAAAAAATAAAATCCATATCCAGATAATGCAGCTGGTAGTTAATGATTACAATATGTGACACTTCAAATATAGCGAGTCGATGACATTTAGCTGATTTGTCTTCCCTATGTTTTGCTAAGCAGGTTGGCAAAAGAAGAAAAACGGTTGACGCGCTAACAAGTTTCACACAACCTTGAAATAAGTTACATTCGAAAGCCAGAAGCCTGATTCAGTTTAATAGTTAAACCATTTATTGCTAGGCTAAAAAAAAAATAAAAAAAAAATCCTGCCCTGAAGTCATTATCAGCAGGATCCTCTATTTGAAGTCTCGCAAAATGTTCAAGGAACGGCCCTTGTGATTTGGCCAAAAGGAAACAACGCACTCAGCGGCTCTATGCAGGCCAAAGCAAATGGAGACTCCCAGTATGACAATATTAAATTATTATGGCTTTTGCAACAGGGGGCACAATTGTTACCGGCCCCCTTCCTCGGACGGCCAAGCTACGTTCCTCCCCGCCGTGAGCATTCATTGTCACACCTAATATTCGCCTGCTTTGATAATAATAAGATTGTCGAGATAATAGCAGGGAAGTGTCAGTAGAAACTCAATTTTCAAAAGCCAGCTGTGCACGGCCCCAGTCGCTTTTTCTAAGAAGATGCCTTCAAAAAAGCAAAATTAAGCCTTGCTCATGAGAAAAAAAGAAATTACTCCCCTCCCCAACAGAAGAAGAAGGAAGGAAAGAAGGGTTATTGGACAAGAGAAGGATGAAAACCGCTTCCCGGAGAAATTTTATTTATTTAGTTATTTATTTATTTTAACACAAGTTTAAACTTCTTTCTGTTCCCAAAAGCACTTCGGTCAGTGCAAGCAAATAATACTGCAAATAGAAGGGCAGGTCTTAAATCAGAGAATAATCACCCTTGTGAGCTTTATTGATTGCACTGATCTAGCTGAAAGAGTTTGGGTGCTTTTCTCTCTCATCCACCTTTTTGCATGACATCACCATTCAACAGCTCAAATGAGGTGGGACATAATGTGATTTTTGGAAAGAATGGTACTATTGTTCAAGTCCACAAAATTTGTATTTCTTAGGGTTTTGGCAAGCTCTCTCCTTTGTCCACACAAAATAAGGGCTTAAAAAAAGAAAGGAAAAAGGAAAAAGTCCGCTCCCTCTTTCCTTTTACCCTTTATCCCTATTTCAGACCACGTCATCCTGAGTTACCAAGGCCGAGGGACTTTTAAACACTCGTGAAAAGCCCCGCAAGGATAAACGTCGTGGGCCAAGCCCTCGTTGGATGAGAAGCCAAACCTTTGCTGTACGTCGGGAGGGCTACCCAGCAACCCACAGCAGCTGAAGGAGGTTTTTTCCCCACTGCGTAGCAGAAAGGAGACTTCACGGGACAAGTGCCGACGGTCTGCTCCATTCGTTGTACGTGTTGCACGCCTTCCAGCAGCTGATGGGGTGACTTACCTGGGAGGTTTTGGAAGCCACTTGGCTTTAAACGTTTCTGGCCCCTGCGGGCTGCCAGAGAGGCAGGAGCAGCCAGAATGCAGGCACAGAAACCTATCTGGTTTTCCCTTAAAAATGGGGATGTGTCTTTTCACTGGCTGCTGCCCTGTAGAGTTATTTACACAGCAAGAGTGAAACGAGTGTAAATTACCAAGAGGTGAAATGCCTTCACTGACTCACGTTTGCAGCACATCGCTGTCCGAGCAGGAATAATCGCAGAAGATGCGGCGCAGAACAAGGCAAAAAGCGTACAGGATTGCCTGGGCGGAGCCGGAGCCTCCGGCAAGACCCGCTGGAAAGACATTTCCTGGAGGGTAACAGTTCCCCGCAGCAGCCGGGGAGCTGCCGAGGGAGTGGCAATCTGCAAAAGAAACCAACAGCAAGGAGCAGAGATGTTAGCTAACTTGATGCTCCTAAGATCAATAAACACTGAAATACGAATGGTAAGTCATACCCTCACTTCTGCGGTACTGCCTTCTCCGGAGAGGTTTGAAGAGCAGATCACAGCGCTAACAATTCATCCTTTCCTCCCACTGACCGACCCGGAGGATGGCATCCCACCACCATCTCCCCTGTCAGAAGACAACAAAAAGACAACAAAAACATTTTTTAAATGCTTGCAAGTACACCCTATAATTCTAGCAGGGCAGACAGACAAATATTTATGCAAACATTGTCTCAGCAACACAGCCGCTACTCCAAAAAGCACTAATCCCAGGCAAGCGGTTAGCTGCGCGCTCGCCAGTTCCTGCCTCTGTCGCTTCCGTGCTTCGGCCGGCAAGTGAATTTTGCTGTGCCATACACAAAGCTATTCCTTTGTTTCACCTTGTGCTAAGTTATCCATTTGCAGCAAAAGAAACCAGAAGCATGTCCAAGGAATACGTATTTGCCGTAGCAACTGCCCCGCTGCAGCGACAGCCTCTCTCACTAAGCCAAACTGAGGTAGGGCTCCAAAGCGTTTGGATTAGGGAGCTTACAGAAAACAAACTTTCTGCTTATGTTGATAAACGCACACCCATACACAGACACACAAAAATGTACACGTGCTGTGAAAGAAACAAAGTGTTCCAGAGCAGAAAGCGTACTTCCAATGGGCAATTAAGCACCCAGCGGCACACACCGATTAAAGGGAGATCTTGGCGGCCTGCAATTGTTATTATCTGCGTATGATACCTTCTCCCGTTGCTTGGATTCTCTGGAGTTCCATCAGTGCGAAAGACAGCAGAAAAGCAGCTCTCTAATTCACTGTATTGCAGTCCAAATTTAAAGCAGTGAAACTTGTCAAAATTTAACTTCTTATATTTTGCATAAACAGGGCTACTTGATTTGCTGTTTTCCTTGCAGGTGAGAAAGCCCTCAACACATACTCGTTATCGTGGTACCAACTCTTGGGAGGAAAAAACCCCAAAACGAGACAAAAAACCCCACCAAAAAACCAGAAGCATCTTCAGCGTGAGCTGGGATCCCCGGCCTCCCGTAGAAGGCAAAGGGAAAAGCCGCATCGACAGCCGGTGCCGGAGGCAGCACTCTCGGCTGAAGTCAAGAGAGCGGGTACAGCTTGAACTCCCTGACAACTTTATTTCGCTCCCTCTCTCGCTGGGCCTGTGCTCCTGCTTTGACTTCCGGATGTGCCACTCACTTGCCCTTCAGGAGCCAACGAGTTGACATCGTCGTGCCTTTCAGGAGGAAAGCTGTCAGTAGAGCACAAACAAGGGATCAAAGGAGCAAAAAACAAGGAACAAACCCCAATTTTTAGTCCCAAACATCGGACTTAGACAGCATATAGGACTTGAGGGTTTTCCCGGCCTTCTTCCCCCTCGGACAAGCAAGGAGGCACGCATTTTGCTGGGAGCCGCTCAGTCTGAAAGGCCGACGGCACGACTCCTGCCCACAACACGAGTTTATCCTCAAGCTAGCTATCTGTTCCTTTGAGAGGGGCAGCATGGGACAGAGGAGGAGAGGGGGAAGGGGGGGAAGCTTTTCTTTACACTTGTGCCGTTCTGAATGTGGACCATCTGTGCCCCCAGCTGGAGTGCTGGAGATGGTCTGGCACTTGAACCACACCATATTTACAGATCTAAACACAAATGGCTACTGCCTGATTGTTTCATGATTCATTAGTCAGACAAGCTCTCCTCTCCCGCCAGCACAGCTGTTACAGAGTAAACCTTTGTCACTTAATAGGCCTGATTATTACTTTCCATCAAAGGTATTGATCTGTGTCATCTCTACTTAAGGGAAAAGGGGAGAAGCAAAAAGGGGCCCAAAATGTGTCGGGAAGACAAGGAACNTTAAAAAACAATGGCATTTGTATGGTGACTAGAGGCACCGGTCAATACGTTTAATCTCTCCTGGATGTACTGTATTCATGTATTCATTTACCACAGTGACTAGGTTACTCATGGAGATGAAACGCCTCACGTGATGTGGCATTCCTTGCACCGCACCAGACTGCTGCAGTCACACAATATGGCCATGCATATAATTGGTCGGCCAAACACACAATGTGAATTAACAAATAGCATTTTAAAAAAAATAGAAATCAATTAAGTCATGCAGCAGAAGGTAGAAATACAGGTTCATCTCTAAGTGGCACGAGATTAGACGACGAGATTGATAGCGAGACTTCAGAGACAGACCCCAGGGTTAAGCCCACGTCCACCCAGGCCTGCGGCACTACCCCAATTTACACCGGTGGAGGAGCTGGCCCTTTTTGTTCAGCGAACGAGCCGGGGATAGGACGCGGTCTGTTACATAATGGCGATGCAGAGTGTATTTACCACAGCTTGAGAGCCTCTCGTTGCTCCGGTAGCCGCCTGACAAGCTGCCATTGCAGCAATTGCAGTGTTATTGCAAATTCACTCACTCCATTGGCGGGACGAGGTTTGCAACATCCAGATTGACAGTTTCATCGCCTCTCTGACTCGCAACACGCTTACTAGTAGCATTATTGCTGCCCTGCTGTATTTGAGGGGGTACCTGGTACCCGCCGCTCCAGCGACCAGGTGGACAGTTCAGAATCCGGCGGCAGGCTCGGCTGCGGCAGCGGGGAGCGAGCTCTTGAGGAAAGATGGTTTCACTCTTTGCATTTTCCTTGGGTTTAAGGGATCATCTCTCCTGAAGCCAAATCCCAAAGCCCTTCTCCAGTCCTCTTACAGACTGAACAGCAGTGAAGATCTGGGAACTACATGGCAGAGACGGCTTGGCTTGTGCCCATAGCGGCACAACAGCGTCATTACGCAGGCTCCTGGAATCGAAGAGGATTAAAAGCCCAAAGTGAATCTTCGGGGCCAGACAGGACGTATAAAACTAGCGTGAAAGATTAGAGTGCTGTGTTCAGTTCTCTCTCCCAATTCGGGAACGGTTTCATTTAGAACCCCAAAAATAGAGCTGCTCGGCTCGCCCAGAACATGTTCTTTCTGGGTGAAATCCACTGCCTTCGTTCCTAGGCTCAAGAGCTGTAGGACGGGACGAGGGATCATCTTTTTAGCCCTTTTGGATCGGGGAAGTCCAGAACCCAAACTCATGCCCCTACACAGTACAGTAAGTCCCTGCTTACATCGGCATGCACACCTGTAATGTATTCCAAGTAGAGAGCGAGGTCTAACACCAGACAAGCTATTACAGGATGGGACGTATTTTCCACAAGAGAAGAGAACAATTAACAAATGCATAGGCCGCTGGTAGATGCTGAAAGGGGATCTTCTGGTTTCCCTCGTGCCGCTTGTTTGCTGTGCAATCCTGCAAGGACCGCCTCAATTTTCCCTGCCTTCCAGCAAACTTCTTTTCCCCTCACCAATACCCCTCAAGAGCAGTCTATAAATACAAGGAGCTTCTCCTCAAACCAAGACTTGTGTTTTCAAAGTACAGAGGTCAGTAAGATGGTACACGGGGAATGCCAGTCATTTAAGGTAAAGCACTGTCGAAAGAAGGAGGGAGAAGGAGCAGGAACCTCAGTCAGCCGTGTGGAAGACCTGCTCAAAGCACTTTGTTTTCACCCGAGCTTAGCCTGCCTCCGGGGCCGTACCTGCCGTGTCCGGCCGAGGTTCATAGCGTGCGATGACAAATGCCGGCCCATCGTGCCAGCTGACAGGGAAGCAATCGACGCTCTCATGAGTGAAGCGCTCAGGGGTGTGTGCAGCTACGACACGGAATGTTCTTTTGCAGTCCAGCTTCCACCCAAAGCTCTGAAACAGACCAAAATACACACGCTTTTCAGAGTATATCTGTGCCCCTGAGGAAACCCGGCCCTTCCAGCCCAGGATTTCCCTGAGCCCACTACCCCAGACCCCATTTCTACCCACCCGCTCCCACATCCCAAGGCGTACACATTTTCCCCGGACGGAAAGAAAAATCAGAAGACCGCAGCACACGACACCAAGCGAGAGTTGTGGCACACACCCTCCGTGGGAAAGCGTTGCTTGGCAATACCGCGTGCGCTCAGCTTCCCGCCAAGGGACCGGCGCTGTCTCTGTGCCAGGAAATCAGCCATTCAGCTAACAGGCAAAGCAGCGGCCACGGAAGATGGAGAAGCAGAAGGGAGCCGTCAAACCCAAGAGACACGCTTGCTCTCTTCTCCTCATGCGCTACAACAAATAGCAGGGGGGTAGGGGTGGCTGTGGGGAGTGAGGAACCGGAGACATGCTGTAAATTTTAGCTTAACCCATTTAGAAAGCTAAAAGCATCAAGGACGAGAACCGCGCAGCCAGTGGTTAAAGAGGGACCAAAACCAACGTACCGAGACGGTATCTTAGAGCTTAGGTTACGAGCAAAACCCTTCCCATTTGTGAGCTGACTTGGAACGGAAAAGGGTGACATTTTGTCACCGAATCATTTAGAAGCAGGCCGAGTAAAAACAGTCAGGAACAGGCTGTTAGGAACAATCCTGCAGCAGGCGGGTCTTTGCCATTGTTGATGCTGCATTTTCTTCCCTTGGAGACGATGTTTGATTCTGGGAGTTGGTGACAAGGCGAGAGGAAGCAGCCAGCGAGGGAGAGGAAAGACACACACACAGAAGAAAAAAAAAAAAAAAAAAAACAAAAAAAANAACCCCACTCGAGCAGCTCTCAAATAAAACCTTAGCTTTCCAAAATCTGTCCTTTCTGGGAACTTTCTGAGAGTAGGGCCGCAGATGCCTTTGTGCTGGATCTGAATGGGACCTATGTCCATAAAACTCCTTGCGGCTAGTGATGAGAGGGTAAAGCAGGAGCAAAGAGTTCTCGTTTCACCTCCTGCTCTGGCCCGTGGCGGAAGGATGGCAAGACCGCAGCACCGTCTGACCGAGTCCATCCCCAGATTTTCCATATAAATAGGTATATGTTGCAGCCGGCATAAATTGCAGCAGACCTGCGTCAGGTTCCTCCTGTGAGCCTCGTGAAGTACTGCGCCTTGCAACTGAACTGTGTCGTCGGCCGAAGACATCTTCCCCGGTAGGGGAGGCGGGGAAAGGAAAAAAAGAAAAAAAGGGAAAGCTTCAGGTCAAACGATTGATTACAGTTTTGAATTACAGGGGGCTATTGATTTTTCATTAAACACCATGTACTGCTGTAAAGCGGAAAAAAGTAATTCATTGATCAGAGCTGTGGGCCATGTTCACTTATTGGCTTCCTGCCACATCCCATTATTCCCAGTTCTAAATGTATATTGAAGTCAGTTCATTCTAATCATTGCCTCCTGTCACCAGAAATGTCTCTCAGTAACTATTAGTTTAATCACCCCTTTCTTACAATGGTAATGAGTGATAATATCCAGCATTATGGCAGATTCATGAATATTATTCATTGTATTACAGCGTTGCATTTCACAACGCTACAGTTAAAGGTCTGTCAGCATTTCCATTACAAAGCTCCCAGGCCTGGGACTTCATAAATCACTCCCAAAATTTTGTTGCTGGCAGAAATAAGGAGCGGAGGGCGTCTCGGTTCTGGAGAGAATATTGTCGGAACTGCTCTCTGCAAAATCTTTCTGGCCACGGTTTAGCTGCATTGAGATGAGTGCTGGAAAGGGGAGAAAAAAAGGGGGAGAAAGAAGTGGAACTTTGCCAGCTCGAGCTGCTTTTTTCCAATTGATTAAAACGCCAGCATTTCAAAAAGAGGACGACCTGGCGGCTACGTTGGACGGTGATTCAGGAGCCAGGCATTCTCTTCCTAAAGCCAAAACATACGCGCACAGCACTACCGCGCTATCTTGCCGATAGTGACACTTTGAATTTAAGAACGTCTTATCTGAAATCTTTTGACTTCTGCGGCACGCTTTTCTCCGTACCGGCTGCTGGCTTCTACGTCTGATAACCGGCATTTTGGGAAAGCCGCTTGCTGCGGGGCCAAGCCTTGAAAACGTCAGCTTTTACGTAGCACCCGCTTAGGTCGAACCTCGACCTGGGGACAATGGCAGGTACGGTTTTAGTAAAACGTTTGTATCTGATTCCGGAATCCAGCCTGGAGGTTTAGAGGCAAACTGGTCAGATTCGGGGGTTACACCCACGCCGACTGGAAACCTTTCTGTTTCCAGTGACAAGCTGTAAAGTTGTCACCAGAACTATACGCCCTAAAACCGACATTAGGCTCTGACCCATTATTTTCAAAACTTCGAGCTGAGTAAGATTTGCCGAGGTGAACAGTTGCTTGTACGCTCATCAAGCAAGAGGAGGAAAAGCAGATATTGCAGGATCCAGAACTGCGCCACGATGATACCAGATAAACAAACAAACAAACAAAGCAAACAGACCCTGACTCCCAGCTGCTTCCACCAGCACAGAACCAGGGCTGAAATACAGAATGGTGACCATAGAGACTACTGTCATACACAAGCCCAGGAGATCATCTTCTTTAAATGCTACCTTCTGCAAAACAAAAAAGCCAAACAAACCCCACAACGAATAAAGAAAAACCAAACAAAAAAAAAAAAGTTGTGCCTCAAAAGGAGTCAAAGACAACAAGAAGCAACAAGGAATATCAAGCGGCCACGCATTCTGAGGCTACTGGAGGACTTTTTACACTTGTCGACTTTGTCCTAGTTTTCCAGATGCCAAAAGTGTCTCTGATACTCAACAGCGTGTACTTTAACTTTGCGCCGGCTGTTTAAAATCACTTCTCTGGAAGGACAGAGTAAGCTTAACGTGTTGTGTAGGGAGCCCAAAACAGGGAACAGAACAAAGAACATGCATGCATGTGTGCGCAGGGTAATAAATATCGTAAGACAAATTTATTCATCCAGTATGCGAAAGCATTTAGAAAAGAAAGATCCATTACAGGACAAAATACGGAAACAAAACAGATGACCACCAAGCCATAACGTAGCCTTACGCTAATTAGGTAGACACGATATCAGATAGACCCTCTTCCAGCACCCGCCACCCACGGTGCTGTCAACGACTGTTATCGGGCTCTGTGTAGGCATGCTCCAAGCCATCGAGTCCAGTCGCAAACTCGTACAGCGCTGGAAGAATTTACAGACAACTCACCTCAACTGCCTGCACGAGAGCCTGCTGTTACACACAGGCCAAGTTTTGCCTCTGTTGCTAACACTGTGGGTGCTTGCTTTCATCCTTTAGTCCAGAGGTGCGAGTGGTACCTTTCCATCAGCGTTTCATCCACCACCGTGTCCATCGCCACCATTCGTTGTCGGCGTGAACAAGAGAGTCGCGACAAGTGGCATCCGCTGTTCCACCTACCCCAGGTAACACGCCTGGGGTATCTGCCGGGGACAGACTCAAAAGGGGCAGGCAGGGCAGAGTGAAAAGGACTCGAGAGTGCCGCCTCGCCCAGTCAAGGAGAAGGGGACCCCTGTGACTGAAAACATTTGCGTGAGACGCCCGAGGGAGTTCTCTTTTTCAGCAGGGGTCTTTGAGCCCTCCAACCCTGCTGGAAAGCAATTCCGGCTGCAGGCAGAAAAACAGTAATTCTTTTATTTACCCGTGTTTTCTCGCACAAAGTGTCTTTTGCAATGTGTTCCGATACGTTGCCTCTCCCTGAAGCCAACCTCCTGCTGAAGCTCTTCACAGTTTGTTGCGAAGGAGAAGATGAAGCCCGCTAATTCCTGCTTTTGAGTCCAGAGCCTGTACTTGAGAGGTCAAGCGGGGCTCAGAGCGACCATCTGGACAGAAAAGAAACAGCAAATTCCAGCCATAAACTTGCTTCTGTGCAACAGGGCTCTGCAGAGCTAGGAAGAAGGGTCCTACACACAATGCAGCGGAGGAGGTGGTGGCCACTGTAAATAAATTCTAGTGAGGAAAAGAGCTAACGGATGGGTTATAATGTGTGGGAATAAGACAGAGGACGACTGCAGGGCTGGCAGTAATCAGCCTCAAGGCATCAGGTGAAGCCCAGAGGGAGCTCTCCATTCTCGGAGGATGCTGCAAGGATAAATAACACTTTTCCCTACCAGACGCGTGCACAAAAGAGCAGCTTATCCATGTCAGGTAGTTATATGGCTGCTATTAACAAGTAAGTGCTTTGCAATCTTTGCTGTGTTTATTGTCACGACACCCCGATGAGGGCGGAAAACACAACTCTCGCAGATGGGAGCAGGTTCGCCTGGGTACATTTCCAGTACGGCCGGGAAAATAGCGTCGGTGAAGCCCAAGAGAGTAGGACCCAGACCGCCAAAGACACTTCAGCCCCCGTATCCCACGGAAAATCACGCGGAAGTCCGCGCGCAAATACGTCTGAGGATTGTGACCTAAGCGTCTAACCCGAGCTCACACGAGGAGTCTGCAGCAGAGCAGGAGACCTTCCTCCAACGTTCTCGGGGAAATCTTACTTTCATTCCTGCCGAGACAAATCCACCCACCGTGGCCGGGAGCAGCCTGCATTTGCATGGCATTCACCTAGCCTTGAGGAAAGTGAGACACAGAGAGAGAGAGAGAGAGAGAGATCAAAGCTGTTATTTTGGCTGCCCGAGCATTCCTTGTCTCCCAGAAAACCCCGTGCCTGCAGCAGCCAGGTCATTTAAAATGGATTGGTTGATGCTATTAAATCTGCACCCTAGGAATGAAACCCTTATTGGCAAGACCCGTTTTTCCTCTAATGTCCTTACACTGTGCCAAACAAACGGTGTTGATGTCGCATCGTTTGCAAAGGACAGAAATCCTCTGCAGAGCTGCAACAAACAGCCCTTCTCCCGTGCCAATATGTAGCACACATCTTCGAGTAATAAAGCCTTCATTTCATGCTTCAGCACACCTGATCTAAGGCTCGGGTTCGGCAATGTATTCAATAACAGCTCGGATTCAACAACAGCTCCCACCTAGCTTCGCTATGAATGCCCCCCATATTGTATTCACATTTTTAACTTTTAACCCAGTTTCCCACGGGAAAAAGAAAACAATAAGCATTCGCTCTGTCCCTTCCACTTCTCCGGTAACTTTTGTGCGTACTAGTCTACTGCAACCAAATCTGAAAGAGCACCGGTGCTCTTTAAGACAGTTAAGCTCCTGCAAGGGTCATGAAAATAGGTGGCTGGCGGAAGAGAACAAACACGTTACTTCAACAGCAATTTATACCACATCTTCAGAGTCGACCCCTTCTCCGACGCTCTCAAGCTAGCTGTTTCTTGCCGAGCGCCTCGTCATCGGCCCGTGCGATTGGTCTATCGGAGTCCAGGAAGACGTGGAGCACCATGAAATGCGCGTGTGCTTGTCAAAAGCATAGCCTAAATAGTTACAGTGCAGTAAATATATAGTAAACAGCTGCTGTACCTTACAGTTCAAGGTAAGACGGAATAGCTGACGTAAATTGTACCAGCGTGCCATCAACATAAAACAACAGGGCACGATATATTACTGCGAGCCCCGAGCATTTGACATCTGTCTTGACGCCATCGTAAGTTTGACACCCATCAGTCCCAAAGATAAAATACAGCTTGCAAAGGGAATCGTTTTGGCCCTGCATCAGAGAACTCGACCCTACAGCGGGGCAGGAAGACAGCCCTCTCTGTTCAGGCAGCATTAAAGGATTCAGGCAATGAAGCACGAGGCAAATACGCTGATCCGTTCTACAGGGAAATACCTGTCAAGATAAGTTTCAGTCCAGCTGGGTGCTTATGCTGGCATACCACCTCAAACACCGATTTCAAGAGAGCTGCTTGCAATCTTAAAGTTATGCACATACTTATGCGGCATCCATGACACTAGGGCTTGCTAAAACTGGATCTACCAGGTGCTAACTCACCGCAGCATTTCAAACAGATGAAACGATAACCCTTGCCTGAACCAGCCTGGGACCCGGTCCTCACTGCACCACAAACTTCACCACGCGCGTTACCGACTCCACCGACTTAAAAACATCGCCTCCCCGCTCCTGATGGGAAGGCTGCTTACTTCTGAACAGCCAAAGGCTTCATTAGATTATACGTTAGATTATAAGTTATGCAGCAAATACGTGCACCCAGCAAATACGGTACAATACTGAAGGCTCGCGTGACAGTCAGACGCTGAAAACGAGCGATGTGAGCCATAGTCAGTACCTGCTCTCCTGGTCCGAGCCTTTTCTGATCTTAGCATTGCTTGGAAGGGAAGAGAAAAATAAGTCGCTCCTTTGTATAAAGTCCTGATTTTTTTTTACAGGGCTTTGACCTGCAGAAACCCTTGGCTTTCGCCTATTCCTCACTTTAAAACCCCAGAACTTTTCCCCCGTCCTGCTGTGACAAAATCCCTCTGCTCAGGTTTAACTCAAGGTACCTGCGTGACTCCGCTCAGGTCTTTGGTGGCATTTGCACGCCGAGCGAGAGACGTTACTGGAAAAACAGGGCGGGAGACCAGTGTGCATTCAGCTCCCCTTCTAACACGTACCTGGGCAAGAGCGTGTGCCCCTGTCTGGGAGCCGGGAAGGGCTTCTGGATCCCTGGGTTTGGAGGGACCCAACGGGACCACCTGCCTTCTTCAAGTTAAAGCTTCAGGGCTTCGTGGGATGTCGGTCTAAACCGGTTCAAAGAATTCAGGTTGTACATTAGCAGAGCACATCGTCAAGCAGGACGGTCGTCACGCTAAAGCCCGGCACGCATCTAAGCAGCTGGCTGAATCATGACCTGAGATCGGAAGAGCTGGAGAACAAGTCGTGACTACGGTCACAACTTCTCCGTGTTCATGCTGCAACGGCACCATCTCTTCCGGACATCCTTAGGAGGGCTACTGATTTTCACAGATAATCCCAGTTGCCTTACTCAGATTCAAACCTTCAGACACAGACTGAGCCCCAGGGAGCGAATGGAGCAGAAGCAGAGCAGAGCCAGGCACAGTAGGCATTCGTGACTGTTAGTGAGCACTGAATATTGCCAACCATTAGAAAACACAGGAAAATAGCGAGCGAGGCTTTAGCCAGTTTAGATAATCCTGCGGGGAATACTACCAACAGAAACTTAATACATATGCAAGCAACAGCAAACTGCCTGGGAAACTGAGCTTTTTGCCTTTGGTGTCAGATAACATGCACCACGTAAATTGCCTTTGGTCCAGCATTAAGCGTATTATTTAACATAGATATATCCCCAAAAGATTGTTCCTGAACATCTACGCACATCTTACCCTCCCTCGTCCAAAGCTTTAGCGCAGGAAGGCAACGCTATGCTCATGGTCTGAATTAAGAGCGACTGGCTTTGCTTGTCTGTAAACAGTCCAGATTTCTCCCTAAGTACCTGGGAGCAGAATCTGCCCATGCAGAGATATCTCCCAAGCCGGACGGCAACGGCAGTCACTTGTGATTTCTTACAAATACTCAGAGTTCCTCTGTTTAACCATCCTGTGTTGTACCACCGTACTCGCATTGTCCGAGACCCGCTCGCTCGCCTGCTCTTGCTGTTGGTGTAACCTCCATTTGTCTCTCTTTCCGCAATCCTTTCCTCCTCTCCTCTTCTAGGAGGGCTGTATTGCTCTCCACCGCGCGATCCTGCTGCATATGTTTGTAAAACACTAACGTCCCAGAGAAAGGGAAAGGGCGAGGACCCACACGCGACGTAATGGCACTGCTATGCCAAGAACAAAGCATCCCCAAACGGGGGTGGTCGGCAGTACAAGTGGCTATCAGAAAGTCAGCGCAGATTTCAAGAGGCTGAGCGCTTTCAATTACGATTCAAATCTGCCATTTAGTTCATCATGTTTATTTAGGCATTAAAAGCAATTTTCCAAGCACATGTCTGTCACATTTAGACACAATGGGCTAGCCTGTAATTAGGAAGTATATGACCTCACTGGCTTTAATTGGGAGAAGCCTGCATCCAATCCGTTTACCAGATGATAGAAGGCAACTGGCATTAGAAGGGAAGTTCCGTGTCAGCTGGTAGAATGCGCACAATACCTGCTATAATGGCCCCCGATTCATCATCACCCCCTCTACCATCAGGACTTTGTCAATGATTTGCTCATCAATTCGCCTGTGTAACACCACAAGAGATCAAGAGACAGATACTGCATCATCGAGAATGATCACAGACCAGAGGAAAAAAAACCAAAACACAAAAACCAACCAACCAACAACAAAAAAGGAAAAAAAACCAGGAATGGCCATTTCTGCTTTGGCAAGGGAGCGAGGCAGGCACAGGGCCAAAGCCAGGTTTAACCTAAGTGGCTGTAACTCTGCTGACTTTACACCTGCTTATGTTAGGCCAGAATTTAGCCCACAGTACTCACCGGGGCGTGCTGTAGCTTAGTTCATAAGAAGAAAAAAACCCAAAAAACATTTAAGACTGAAACACCCTGGCAAAAGCCAATAATAATGAAAAGTCCATTTGTTGTAGGAAAACGTAGCAGAGAACTCCAAATTCTGCTATATGTATCCTACTGCACAAAAAGTACAATTTTGGCCTGGTTAAGAGCCAACGGACACATGTCTCTACATCCACAGCTCTGCTCCCGACTGCTGGACGGGCCACGTAACTACGACCCATCCCGGGCACTGATTCTCAGTGACAAATACAATAGTTGTCAGTAGTTCCAAAGACAGACCATCGCCCTCCAAAGGGATCTACGCTCAGGCCCGAGAAGTCCTGCCAAGTGATTTTTTTCAAAATGAAGAGGCGAGAGGGGAAAAGCTATTCTGTAGAAACTACACATCAAATTATTATTGCCTTTTTTTTTTTTTTAACTGCGATAGCAACAGAACCTGTAACTCTACTACACAAAGACCTGACCAAGTTCAAGAGTCAGGGGCAAAGAACATGCAAAACAAGCATTAGAGAGATGAGAGGCTCACGTTCACTTCGTCACCAAGAATCTCTGTACGTTAAAACCGCATCCGCTGTGCTCTGTCTGGGGTTGACTTGTCAGCTCCATTTGCTGGTACAAGGATACAAAGATTCCCACACTTCTTAAAAAACAGGTCCCAGGTCAGTCACCACGTTTATTTCTGTCGGCTATACCGCTTCATCTCAATGAAAAAAATCAGCTGCGCTCCCTGCACTACAAGCAGCCCCTCTCTTCAGCTAACAATATCGTATCACCAGGAAAGAAGCAGAAAAAGTGAAAATTCAGAATTCTCATGCCTGAGGTATTTCTAATAATTAAAAAAAAAAACAACCTATAAATAGCTAGATAGCTAGACAGACAGACAGACTGATACCTTTTTACCTTGATTAGGGATAAAAAGCTAAGATCTCAGAACATCGTCCAGAACAAAAGACTCGATGCCATTTTTTATCAAAAAGTAACATGCTGTAAACCATGGAATAAACTAACAAACCAAACGCATTTCGATTGCTCCCCACAGAAGTTGCCACGAGTCAGATAGAGACTCCTCCCGTTGTTCAGAACGTGACTTTGCGCCAGCCCTAACAAGACCACGCGCACATCTAAACCACCTCAAAAATTCACAACGGCTCTGCTGCGTGAGCTGGGACATTCCTCCGCAAGAGCGACCTGGGGGAAGCAGAAGAGAGAAGAATGGGAGACAGAGCCAGCTACGGTAAAACTCGCTTTGATACTCCTCCGCATGAGGTCAATCATATAAATGTCTGACAGTCACACATGGGGTTGTTCAGCCCCAGACTTTGAGTGCTGAAACCCTGCGAAATGTAAATGACGTGACAGGAGTCCTGCAGCATTCCCAGTCCAGCTCGTACTTCTGTTGAGCATCCTCCAAAGGGCTAGGACAATTAAAACCATACACCAGCCAAAAGGTTCTCACTCGTGCAACCAGCCTTCTACGTGGCTTTCTGGTACGGCCTCACTAATTCCACCTCTAACTCGGAGATCAGAAAGAGCGAGTAAGCGCTCGCTTTCTCGCCATTATCGTGGAGGAGGAGAACGAGCCTCCCAACCCCCTGCAAATTGCAAGGAAACCTTCGGGCGCCGAGAAAAGCCTAACCTGTGATGCTGGAAGTCACGGGGACAGGTGAGCTCAGGAGGGGAACACGCTCCAAAGCGGGAGATGTTGTCAGCTCCTGACAAACGCTGCTGTTTCACAGGAAAGCTGAATAAGCAGCTGGTCGCGAAAGACTCGGCAGTCCCATACTTTGGCTACGCTTGCCGCAGCTCCCGGGCATCGATCGGGGATGTAATCCAAAGACCATTCGGCACCGGGGTAGCTGGAAATGGAGTGTACCTGTGCACTTTGTGCGTGTGCTGCGTGCTTTGCCTTTTACTCTTTTCTTGGGTTCAGACCCTCTGCCCCAGCCGGACCTTCATTTTGAGGAAATTGTCATAATTCCACTGACCATACCTGCACAGGATTTACTTCGGAGAAGGAGTGCTTCTGCGATGCTGATCAGATGTTGTCAGGCCAGGGGAAACGTGAAGTGCCTAACGCAGTTATTCTGGCACTTCAATCTCTTGCTCTGCATAGTCTGGGTAGCCCTTCAGCACAATGGCAAGACATAGCCTTCAACAGAGATTTTGCAAGGGAGGGCAGAATATTTACAAAGATATTTTTGCTTCTGCTCAGTTGTGCATAAGAAAAAAAGGCTGACATATATAAACCGTTAGCACTGTTTCTTGAAAAAAATAAAAAATAATTGCCAAAAGTGATACGTATCTGCTGCTGATCGCTAAGCGACCCACTAGACGCTGCTTGTGGTGACCTCGAGCACAATGACAGAAGAGGTTCACAGAGACAGGGGATAATCCTGCTTTGTCATTGTTGGGAGTACAGGGTGCAAATGGGTGAGCTGGTAGAAAGAAATCACTAGCTTCTAATAGGAACGTCCTGTAAAAGAACAACTGCATTCCCAGCAGATTTCCACCTTTTTTTGGTTTTTTTGTTTTGTTTTTTTCTCTGTCAAACCCGCTAACTGCTTGGTCTTTCGTGGCTGACGTATTTTACCAGAGCAACAGAGAACGTAAGTGAAGTGAGACAAATATTCAGGCGCACGGAAATGCACCAAGCAGGTAGAAATAAAGGACAAAGCCACTTGGCTCTCCCACGTAAACAGTCCGACCTCGGTTCTTAGCAAATTAATGAGCTCTAACACCAAGAATCTGGCCTCCTAAGAGACAGCCAGAGCATGCACTGGCTGAAGCAAGGCCTGTCCTTTCCTCGCGTTCGCAGTTCCATCCTTCGCGACAAAGCTAAAATAACCTACTTTTCCACGTGGTTTCTGTTGATTTCTGTTGATTTCTGACTGCTCTCGGCCCGCTTCAGTTTTCCTCTGGCATCCCGGCTCGTCAGGTTGATCCCACGCTCCCGTCCCAGTCGCCCATGGGGTCCGGCTGAAAGACCTGGCAAAGAGGGAGAGCCGAACCGGTTACTACAGCGTGCCTGATTTGTATTCAGAGCACAACTAGGGGACAGACCCCAGCCTCCAGCCCCAGCTTTAGGATAGAAAGCTAGGCCAATGAAGGAGAGAGAAGCTGCCTGCTTACTGATTCCAGCAGACATAAAACACGATTCCCAATGCATGCTCCCAGTAAAGAGGGGCTGGGGGCAGAATTAATAGTCATCGAGCATATCGTGTACTAGATGGATAGGTTAAATAAGTAACCGGGGGAAAAGAAAAAAAGTACGCAGAGCAAACATACAGGAGGAGGCTTTTTACGTTCCTTGTGTACGAGAAAGGGAGCAGGCGATGGGCCTCAAGGGCCTCCAGAGCAATTAAGCCCCCTCGCTGTTTTCGGATAGGCAGGGCTGGCCGCGGCCGTGACTCGTGCGCAAGCCCGCGGACACGGCAAACTCCTCTCCGGAAGCCGCCGCCGCCGCTCTTACTCCGAGGCATGGCACGCGAAAGCCGTCGGCGCGAGAGCCAGTTGTTTGAAAGCAGAGGCTGGTGCTGGTGCGGGGGGTGGGCGTGGCAGTGCACGGGCCGTGCAATGCACAAATGCGTGCCCACGGGCTGGGGGAGCCCCAAGAGTGTAGGGAGGGGGTGTGAGCTGCAGGAGACGCAGTGCCTGGCATCGTACGTGGCTAAAGAGTGGAAGAGAACATCATTTCTTTAAACTCATCTTGCATTCAGTCAGCTGCATATAAATTTCCCTCTATCTCATCAAGCTCTTACTGTTTGGCCTCCTCTGACTGATATTGGCTCATCATACTTAATCTAGGGTGAAATTTCCTCGTCTGAGCTAAATTACTCGCAGCCATCAAGGGAAACGATATTTATTTTTCGTGGGGCTAATGACCTGTCCCCCAGACCCACCCACTGATGGTTATTTACTAGGGCCCAGATGCTTGGGCTCAAAATGAGTGCTAATGTCAGCGGGGGCCATTTCTCATTCAGGTCTCTGATTGAATTGGAGCGATCCCATTGACATTGACTCTGTGACTTTTAAGGCCATTACCCTCAGCAAGAGATGAACCTCTCATCATTGCTCCAGCACTGACAGCTGATTAGCGACAAATTACAAGCGGGAAGAACCTAAGACTTTGTTGGGTGAGGGAGGGGCGAGGGCAGGAAGAGGAGGAGGGATTCGGAGGAGGTCGGGGGAAAGCGCAGAGTCGGGGAAGGTGGAGTAAGCAGCAAAGAAGGAGGAAAGAGTGGGAGGGGAGAGCAACACCCAGAAGCAGATGCAGCCTGTTGGCATTGGTGCCGCTCCACAGGCTTTCGCCGAACGCGCGACGGGGCCCGAAGCCACGGGTCAGGAAGAGAGGTGAAGACGCACGCTGACCGTGGGGAGCTTGAGTCAGAGCAAGACCGGGAGGAAGAACCTCCGCTTCGAGTCGGCGAGTGACGAACGGACAGCGGGGCCAAACCACAGCTGGGTGGTCAAAGTGCCTCGGGGTGGGGGGCCAGGCAGACGGCTCGGTGGCCATGCGCCAGCTCTGTGCGGAATCGCGGGTCCCGTGAAGGCAGAAGAAACCTCCAGGAAAGCAAAAAGCTGCTGGCGTGAACTGGCAGCGCCAGGGGCTGAGTAGGGCTCCGCCACCAGCTCCCGCTGCGCACCCTCTGTCAGTCCCTCACCCGCTGCCTCCGTTTCCCTACTAGGAGGTTGCCCATCAGACAGCAGCTCCCCACGGCGATCGGCCGCCGGTGTCTGGCACGCACAACGCGCTACGCTGAGGCGAAAGCTGCCCGACCACCCCGATACACGTTTAAGTCACGGCCCTCGCGTTGTCGGCGTTCCCAGTTAAGAGACAGTAAGTAGCACACGTAACCAAGCGCGCTTGTCATCGTGACGTATTTCGCCAAGCACACCGGTGCCCGAGTTTCTCTTTTCACCGCTACTGTATTACTTAAGGATAAAGCTTTGAATGCCTCTGGGCCACGCTCACAGCTTTGTTTCTAACAGAAACGCAGCCAGTTCCGCTGTCAAACACGGGAGCCAGCCAGTAACACGCATCGGCTTTCTATACCAGCTCCTGCAAGAGAGCAAAGAGCGGGTGTTACTTTAAAGCTGCCAGAGCAAAAATCCACACCTTAAAAAAACGCTACCCGCTGTGGATACAGTTCTTATCTGGATGATTTGTGAGGCGGACTATGCTCCCTTAAGTGAAAGGGAATATTTTTAGTGACACGATTAATATAAATGGAGCCATCCTGAAAGGCATTACAAGGAGGCTTGTTGCTCTGCAGTCCTGCATAAGCAGGCTTGGAGACTCTTTACAGCTCACAAAACACCAGGCCCATTTAAAAGAAAAAGTGGCATGAAATACAAACGGAGAAAATGCTTGCAAGGCTGAACTGCCACGGCCACAACTGCCCTCTCTGAAATAAAAACTGGCTTTGGACACTTGGGCAAACAAATGCAGTATGCCTAAGTACAGTCTCGTCATGCCATGTAAGCACCTGAGCTGCGATTTCTGTTAGTCGAGATCCGAAAATCCAAGCGGGCCTTCGATGGCAGTCACGGATGTCTGAATCTCAACCTTGGATCTGAAGAGAAGCTGTTCTGAGGGGACCCGAGCCGGTGGTCAGACCTCCCCTTGCCGCTTCTTTACAGCTGCCGTTGGCGAGCGTCTGCCCACCGGTCCCGAGGAAAAGCAGCAGAACCGTGCAAAAGCAGGTGAACTGCTGTCTCCTCTCCTGCCCTTCTGCTCTCCTCTTCACACCGTAATTTTTTACTGATCTCGAAGTTCACTAGGGAAGATATCGCCTACTCAGACACCCTAAAAACCTCTCGGGCACTTGGCAACAAACAGCGCATGGGACTAGCTGTACAACTCATTGCATTTTATGGCCTGCTTAGAAAAACTGTGATCTCATTCCCGCTGATGCAAGTCTAGAGCTAATCCATTCGAGCAGATTTAGATACCCCACCGCAGAGCTGAGGGGGTCCGTGATCAGGTTTGGCTGTAACTTGCAAACTGACACCTACTTGGATACAGCGACTGATTAACGACCGGGGACGGTGCTCTTCACACGTTACGGAGCCTTCCCCCACCTTCTGTCCTGTGCATTTAACACTCGACGGCTTCCGCACAACATCCTACAAGTGAACGCAGGTTGTCCTTTTTCACGCGAGCACAAGCCATTGCAAACCTATCAGCACAAAAGGCACGCCAAGGGACCAACACCCATCCTCTCGCCAGCCCAGGTCTGATCGTCATGGGAAGTTCCCTGGAGTACTGCCCAGGTTTTAAAAGATCCTGGTAGCAAAATTTCCGCTCGAGAGACCACTCCGTGAGCCCATCGCCCTCATGGAGATTCTCCTCCCACAGAGAACTCACACTCCAGCAGTTAACTCTTCCTCTAAACCAATTTCTATCTCCCCATACTAGCCCATCAGCGTGCAGGAAAGCGACCTGCCCCTTCAGCGCTGCTCAAACCCCTTTTCAGAGAAAGCACTGCCGAACCACCGCCTCCCAGCACGGCAGAGCTGTGTAAGGCTCTTCCCTCTCCTGAAGCGGGACAACACGTGCCCGGAACACTCAACAGAAATAAAAAATTCCTACGGAACACAGACTGGGTTTGAAGAGCCCTTTTCAAAGTGAAAGTAAAAAAATCGGTTAACTGGCATCCAATAAGGTCAGAATATTAAACTGATTTGGTGTACAGGAATGCTTACATCTTCCAACTTCAGGCAGTCTTTCCCCAAGAATAGGACAGAATCAGAGTGTCTTTTCCCCTTAGAATTAATGTCCCCAGCAAATGCAGGGTTGTGGGGGTTCTGTCATCTTTTAGAATGGAAAAGAAATCTAAGTGATTGAAGCAAATCTAGCTGTCGGTTGGCCAAATAAAACACAATCCATTCACTAACTGCAGCATTACAACACTCGGTAATCAAACTACATCTCATCCAGAATCAAACTGCATCATCCCTGAAAAGAACCAACACAAATAAAAAAGGAAAAGAAGAGATTTCTTGCAACACATTCTGAACCAACAAAATGAAGCCTGCTAGTCTTCGGAGGTTTGAGCTAAGCTGACGGGTAAAAGCAGCTCCGATTTCCGGCTGCTGAGCAGCAGTGGGAAAGAGAAGCTGATGGAGCGCCTGACTGCCTGCGCGAGCTGCACAGTTGCTGGGGTGGGCCCGTAAGAACACGCATCCAAACAGGCTAATGTTCCCCTCACCAGCCCGATTGGTCAATTTGGATGACATATTTTGGGCATCTCTGCTTACTCGGTGACTGCAACTTGTACACCGTCCACAAATCCCCATCTGCATCTACAGATGGCCCACTTCATTTTTTTTTTTCCCCCTTCCTTTCTCCACTGCACGTAACAGCTCTTCGAGGTTGCCGGAGAGAGCCAGAGATGCGGGTTTACTGTATTCTGCTACAGAAGCCAGGTAGACGTGAAATTCGGCAGAAGTCAGGAAAACACAAATTCTGGATTTACAATACTGCCCGCTCTGTGCTGCCAAAAGCCCGTCCCTCCGGTTCAAACCCGCACACAAAGCACGACCTAAGAGCAGCGTTTAACCACTGACGTGCATTTGTTGTAGGACAAACCGGAAAAAAAATCCTGCAGACCTGTTAACTATATGATATCCATTTTTACTTTAGTGGTTAACATACTTTATTCCAGACTTTGTAAAGTACTCTTTTTCTGCACCTTATGAGGAACGGTAAAGATTTACCTAAACATGGGAATCCTTTACAAAACTTGGAAGATCTGGTGAAAGGCCACAAGGAAATCGAGCTTCGGTTTCATTTGTGCTCCAAAATGTCTACCTGTCTTTTCACATTTCCCCATCCCTAACTCGCTATTTTCTTCTTTACTCTTAAACAGTGACACACAGAAGATAGAAAATACCTGTTACACCAGTCATCCAGTTTCATTTTGCTCACGCTCCAGTGAAACTGGACCAAAACCAGGGGAAACAAGTTAAATAGAGAAGATGAAAGAAACCTTTTCTGCATACACGTACACTCGCACGTACGCTGCTTCTTTCAAACTGTTTCTCCTGAGAGCAGGAGTTAATTTACCCGTACGTTAGTATTTAACGCTGGGCTGTTAGTGCTGTCGGCCAAACTAGTCTCAAGATGCAGGGCTTTTGCCTAGGAATTTATTTGTTGTTATTTTTCACTGTTGTTATTATTGTTAACCTCAAGGACAACAAATAAGGATTCAGAGCCTACCCAGGCTCCAGGTCTGCAAAGAAATAGACATGCATTTACATTTTAACGGAAGCAAAGGAAAGTCTTGTCCTGCCTCAGCTTTGAGCTGGGCTCCTGTGTTAGCTTTACGGGTCCCCCCTGCGTAAAGCCAAGCACGCGAGCAGATACGCAGAGGATCCCGACCTCTGGACTGGTTGAGATTCCTCTACCGGGCCTGGGATCGCAGTACCTAAATGCTTCAGTGTCAGGGAAGTAGCACCAGGCATGCCACAGGCGAATATATTTTTTTTTTTTTCCCCTTTACGCCCTAGTTGCACATCCTGTGTCTCCGCTCAGGGCACCAAGCACGGTGGAGACTCGTGCTTCAGGAGAGAAGTACCCCCTGCAGTCCTGGCCCTACCCAGCCGCGGGGGTCCACAACAGCGCTGCCAGACCCTCTGAGTTACGCAGACCACCCGACCACCTTCTGGCTTAGCAGGCAAGGTTACGCCACAGACTTTGTTTCCCGGCGGTCTCATTTCGACAATGCATTTTCCAGGACCAGCCCTGCCTTCATACATGGTCGGTCCTCTGTTGCTCCAGGTAAGGCTGAATTTGCAAATATCTCTGCGCATACTTCTTATTGCTACGTTTTTCAAGTGGCTCTCCTGTATTGCATTCCTTTACACTACAGCTATCTTTTCCTTCCTTTTTTTTTTT
>VXBL01004605.1:422362-458221 GCA_013400195.1 Aramus guarauna
GGGGGGAGGGGGGGAACGGGGCCCGCTCCGCCCCCGCGCCTGAGGGGACCTGCCGCCGCGACCGGCCGGCCCGCGCGCGCCTCAGCGCCTGGCGGGAAAGGGCGCCCCCACGCGCCCGCGCCCAGTACCACGTGCTGCCGGCCCCGCGCAGGCGCCGCAGGAGGAGTCGCCGCGCTCTGACGTTATCGCCGNACCGGGCCTACCTGCCCTCCCGCCTCTGCCTCAAGAGGTGAGGGCCGCCCCCGCCGCACCGCCACGGGCCCGCCGGGCCGGGCCCCGGCTCACAGCCCCACACACACCCCCTTCCCGCCCCGTTGTGTCTCCTCGCAGCCTCTTCATCCTCTCCAACGAGACGGTCAACATCTGGAGCCACCTGCTCGGCTTCGTCCTCTTCTTCACGCTGGGCATCTACGACCTGACGGCCGTCCTGCCGGCCGCCGGCGCCTCCCGAGAGGACTTTGTCATCTGCTCCGTCTGCCTCTTCTGCTTCCAGGTAGGGGCTGCGTGCCGCCGAGGCGCGGGGCGCGCCGCCTTTGAGGCGCAGGAGAGCGCTAAGGCCCGCTGAGCATGGTCGCACGCGGCGCAAGAAGGGCTACGGAGCAAGAGGGGCTCGGGTCAGGCCTGGCACAGCGTGGTGCCAGTTGCCCTGCGTTTGCAGGTCGCTGACCGGCTCGGCTTTGAGTTGGTTTTGGCCAAAGCAGAGAGGAGCGAGCATAGCTGGCGTAGGAGAGAGCCTGCGAAAAGACAGCACGCTGTCTCTAGAGAAGCGTGAAGAGCCAAAGAGGCCCGTACATATTCCCTGAAGAGTACTGGGTGCCTTTGCGTAGCTAGAAGCAGGGAAAACTCCCCTGCCGGCTTGGAAAGCATGGCTGTTGTGCTCTTCCCTACTCCTGTTGAGGGTTGCAGAGAAACACAAAAACCAGTTCTCTGGGAAAAAAATTATGCCAGCCTAGATGCAATTAAGCAGCCTGTGCGTAGGAGTTTAATTTTTTGTGCGTTCCCTCACTAAAGCAACTTGGGTATCAGGCAGTCGCGGCGGATTTGGGCTTTGGTTTCTGCTTGGGGTAGTTTGGCCACGCAGAATTCATCGTCCCACTGTCCTCGTGCAGACAAGGCCCTGCTCCCTCGCACCCTGGTTTTTCGCTTGGCCTCACGGTCTAGGCCTCGATAGCCCAGTTTTCTTAGGTGTGCAACTTGGGGTTCTCAAGTCTTGCCAAGTTTTCTGTTCCTCCTTCAATCCGCCAGCGAAGCTTACCTTAGTAGCTGTTGCTTACTGGCAGGAATCATACTTGCCTACACCAAGTTGCACGGCAGAACACGTAACAGGTCAATCGCGTGCTCTTCGCTTCGGAGTTTAAACCTGCTATGCTCCCTGTTAATTTTTTTGAGAGATTAACGCATCCTTGTTTGAACATTTGTGTAGGTCTGTATGCTTTGCTCAGTAGGATATCATCTTTTCTGTTGTCACCGCTCAGAGAAGACCAGCCGACGATGGATGGCATTAGATTATGCGGGAATTTCCATTGGCATCCTGGGCTGCTACGTGTCAGGCGTGTTTTATGCGTTTTATTGTAATAACGTAAGTTTGAAGCACTTGTTCGTGTAAACGTTTAGTCTCCCTGCTGTAGTTTCCACGCCGTAGGAAAGGGGTTCGTTGCAGGGCGTCCAAATAGAGCCTTAGCCAGGAGACAGAAACAGAATCTGAACCGAGTTCCTTCTGACACGAGCAGAACTTTGCTTGCTGACGTGATAGCCAGATCGAGGTTTTCCTTTCAAGCTGTCAATCCCGTAAGCCTCAAGGAAATATTTGAAATTACATGAAGGCGGGGTAAACTTTACAGGTCCTATCTTTGGTAAATGCCTGAGGCCAATTATGGGACGTGTCCCCATCACAAGTAACTCAAACATCTTTTCCCACCAGGTAGCTTGCATGAGGCAGAAACAAGTTTATTTTTCTCTTCATCTAATAGAGAACAAGTAAAATTAGTTCCCATCAGAGGTGTAGATTACACCCATGTCCGCAGCGGGTGCCGTGAGCAGTAGTTGAACAAGTCTGCTTAGGCAGAGGTACATTTAAAATGTTTTGGTGAAGGCACCATGTCGTGGTTTAACCTGGCCGGCAGCTACAACAACCACACAGCCCTTCGCTCACCGCCCCACAGTAGGATGGGGGAGAGAATCGGAGGGGGAAAAAACCCTCGTGGGTTCAGAAAAAGACAGTTTAATAGGACAGAAAAAGAAGAGAATAATAACAATAAAAGAATATACAAAAGTGATGCGCAGCACAATTGCTCAGCATCCGCAGAGCACCAATGCTCAGCTAGTTCCCGAGCCGCAGTCCCGCCCTCGGCCAGCTCCCCCAGTTCTATACGGAGCGTGATGCTGTCCGTTATGGAACAGCCCTTTGGCCAGTCTGGGTCAGCTGTCCCGGCCGTGTCCCCTCCCAGCTTCTCGGGCACTCCCAGCCCCTCGCTGGCGGGGCCGTATGAGAAGCTGGAAAGTCCTTGACTTGGTGTAAACATTGTCCGGCAACCACCAAACCATCGGTGTGTTATCAACACCACTCTCACCCTACGTCCCAAACGCAGCGCTATACCGCTGCTCGCGTGAAAATTAACTCTATCCCAGCCAAAACCAGGACATGCTGCTTGGAATAAACCACATTGTGCCAGGCGTGCCCGAGCCAGAGTCCCTTCCCCGCACTGTCAGCTGATAAATGCAAGTCCGTTCTTTCAAACCCCATCGCTTGTGCTCGCGGCAGTGACAGGAGAATTGACGTATCGTTACATTTAGTAGTGTCAGCTTTCTACCCAGAATTTACTTTCACACGTGAGGAGAACACCCACAAACGTGCTTTTGTTTCTTTTTTTCTCAGTACTGGCGTCAGGTGTATTTAATCACTGTGCTGGCAATGATCTTGGCAGTGTTTTTTGCTCAGATTCATCCCAGTTACCTCACACAACAGTGGCACAGGCTGCGCTCCATCATCTTTTGCTCAGTGTCGGGATATGGAATTATTCCCACCATCCACTGGGTTTGGCTCAACGGCGGCATTGGTGCATCTATTGTGCAGGTAAAAGAGAAAAAGAAGGCAGCAATATTCCCTTTTGCCTTTCACTTGCCATCTTCGTTCAGTCCTTTTACACTTTGGGAAATGCGGGGTAAGCAGCAGTAATTAAAATTTCTTGAAGCACAGAATTCTTGCAGACGATAGGATCCAAATGCAAACACTTGGAAATTTACTGAGTAGCAGTAAACAGATCGAGTAGATTAAATCTGCTTTGCCGATTTAAACCTGCGCGGCGAGAAGGAGAACTGGATGCAAGTGTGACTGAGCAGGCTGCGTAGCTGGACCGCACCCTCGCCGCTGCCCCCAGGCCGGGCGCAGGAGCCAAGAGCTGAGTCGGCTGCGCGGTGGGAAGCGGCTGGGCAGGCTGCGCTGGGCTGGGCTGTCCGCCTCCGCAGCTGGAGAGCAGAGAGGGGAACCAGAAGGCCCTGACGGGATGATTATTTGCGTCCTCTTCTGTTCCCTGGGCCGGCAGCAAAAGTCAGCGTTTGCCTACTCAGCCCTCTGCTTTTTACGTGACCCTCGTTTAACATCACTGAGAAGTTACAGAACTATTTTCCTGTTCTGGTTTTACCACTTAGAATTATGCTCTGAAAAACAAGCAGCACAGTACTGCTAAAGACAGTAAAGTATGCCCCGCTATGAAAACCCCAGAAATCACCGCAATTACCCAGGGATGTAATTGTGCTGAAGAAAACATTTAATTCCTTTTCCTCTTTGGAGACTTTTTTTTTGTTTGATTTGTATTTTCACCTTCTGACAGAATAGGAGAGCTTCCTTTTCTTTTGCAGGAGTTTGCTCCGCGTGTAGTTGTCATGTACTTCATCGCTGCTGTAGCTTTTCTCTTCTATATTTCCAAAGTTCCAGAAAGATACTTCCCAGGTAGGAAATTCTCTTCTGGGTGTTTTTTTTTTTCTGCAGTTAAGCTTCCTGCAGTGTCACAGTCCTCGCTCTGAGTCCTGAACTTCTGTGAGAGAGCAGGTTGACCATGTTCCCCATGAAGTATGCTCACATAGAGGAGGAGCACGTTGCGTATATTTGCGTCAAAAGAAGGCAGGAGACCTCTGGTCAAGTTCGTTAAAGAGCTTTCGCTGCCTCCCAGCAAGCGGAGCCTATAGTTGAGCTTTGGAGCAGACCGATTGCCAATTGCATTGCGTGAGTTACTGCCGAATTGTACAGCTTAACCGCTTGCCCTTTGTCTTCCCCACAGGACAGCTGAACTACCTCGGCTCGAGTCACCAAGTCTGGCATATCCTTGCCGTGGTGATGCTGTACTGGTGGCATCAATCCACAGTGTACATCATGCAATACCGACACAGCAAGCCCTGTCCTGAGTATAGCGCAGACCTGTGAGCGAAGGTAGAGCAGTTTTCATACTCATGGTTATATGATACTCTAACAAGTACGAGCTTAAATAATTCTGGCTTTAACTTGCTACACATTTTAATCACCCTCCCCAGTTCGCTTCCCCAAAGGAGATGCTGACTGGTGTAATACTTGCGTATAAGTAAAAGGTTTTCTTCTCTTGGTGTCAGGCACTCCGCTCATCTAAACCGCTTCGTGGCGCGAGGCTCCGCAAGGCCGCGATGCCCGCGCGCAGAGTTTTAAGTCAGGCTGGACAGAGGTCGGCCAGATCCTTTTCAGCTCTGTTTCACGATTTTAATCGCCTCACGACGTCATTAGTATTTGTTCCTAAGTGGCCTTTTCCTCAGCCTTTTGTCGTTTTTTCAGCCTACTAAGCATTCATCTGGATTTTTTTGGAAATCAAGTGGGAGGTGATAATTTCCTGTGCGTAGTAAGTGAGGCAACTTGTTTCCCTGCTATTTCAGAGGCGCTCTGATGGAATTTCTGACTCCGAGGGTCCGGACCTTTCCTAACGAGCTGAACTAGTGCTAGTTAAGCACTGAGGCAGTTTCTCGTCTGACTTCTGGACTGTTACCTGCTTGCTGGGACGGTGTGTTGCGATGAGTTTGGAAAAGCCAACAGCAGTGCCTGAGCCGTGAGCTGCATCTCCTGTCTGCAGTCAAGTACGAAACACGTCTGCCTGGAGTGGGACAACGGAAAGGTGGGCTGCAAAGCTCAGCATTTGGATCACACAAGTATTGGTTTTGCTTGGTAAACACGAACACCGCAAGTTATTACCCTTGCTGAGCCAACAGGCCCATATACCGGGGTTTCAGGTTTTGTTCAAGTGCGTAATTAAGAAACCGCTCCTGGCCGCGTGCTTACAAAACCACGGCAACTGTGGGACCTGGTCGCGGATCTAAATCCCAGCAGTACGGCGCGTTGATCCTTCAGAGTCTTTGTCTGAATGGCACGCTTACGCTTTGGCACCGGTATGGTAACATATAAAATTGAATTCAGTGGACTCTTGTACTTCTCTGGACAAGCTCTTTTCCTTTTTTCTGCAAGGTAAGATCACACGTCATCCACCATAGCTACATCTTCATTGCAGATCTTAAAAATTGCCTCCCCCCTTAGGGGTAGTGCCATTAGTTCAAAAAACTTCTCTAGAACTCTTCAGTCACTTGCAGTTAATGCTGTAAAATATTTCCGGAGTAGCGCTCAGCCTGCCTGGTCCCTTTTGTTACTATCTTGCACTCAGTAGAGCTGCTAAAAATTTTTTTTCAGTTCTATTTGTTTAACAGGATGACATAACACGCACACACGCGCGTGCCCCCCCGTGCGGTGAACCTGCTGTGGATTCATGTCCCTGACCTTTGGCCTTTCCGGTGTGATGTATTGTACTGTACTTGCAGCCTTGGTTATTGTAAAGGACTTACCACCATCGGTTAGCCCAGCCATGGGAAACCATCCCTTAAAACCTCAACGCTAGGGAGACACGAAATACACAGGGTAGTGGATAGCTGCAGCTCAGCACAATTAAGCTCAAGAGGTGCCAGTTTTTCAAACAGGATTGCAATTATTTGGATTTCGGGTTCGAATCAACAATTTTTTTGTTGCTTCTGTAGAGCAGCTGTGCTCACGTTTACAGTTCAGTTGAGCAGCGGTGGCGAATGCTGCCGCTTCCCACGATCGAGCGTCAGTCAGCAGTATGCGATTGGGGGTTACTCCGCTGAATCCCAAGGGGTGAAAGTTTGGGACCAGAGCCGTTGAGGGACACGGCCGCATCGGAAAGTGGGAGAAAGCCTAACTGGTTCTGCTTTGAGGACAGGCAGTCCGAGCTGACCTCGAACGCCTCCTCTCGTTACCTGCAGCACGGCCTTCGGCGGCGTCCCAGTCTCTTCTCTCACCTTTTGCGAGGGTCTGACAGCAGCCAGCTTGATGCGCACGGACAGGGGCCCGGTAAGGTTTGGAGCCAGGTGTCTTAGACCTGAGGCCGAGGACGAGACGGCACTGCCCGGCAGTGGGCTAGGAACACCCGAGGCAACCGTGCCAAAAGCTGCACAACACACGAGAAGCCCTTACACAACAGTCGGCCTTGTCAGTGCTACGCGATTGCCTCTTTCCTCCCGGGAAGGGTCGTCCCGAGATGGGATTTAGGGATTTAGCTTACTCAGACAGGAAGAGGCTGGCTTTTTGCCGCACCCTCCTTGGGGCTGGCAGGCTGCTGTCGGACGCCCAGAGCTGCCTCTCCCCAGGCTAAAGGAGCCCAGCTCCCTCAGGTTAGCCTCAGGGCGTGCCATGGAGATGTGGAATAGTGATGGAAAGGTTGCGTCACGCACCTGAACGCTCGTGGGGATGGAGAAGGTGGGACGCTGACTTCTCTGCCGCATGCTGGAGCGGAACAGTAACCGTCAGGTTCAGCGGGTGTGCTTTGGGGCTGTTCGCAACTCCAGAAACGGGTGGGTGGGGGCGAGAACTCACTTTGCATTTAAGATTCAACTCCCAGACCTTTGAGCCTTTCTGTGTGAACACTGATTCCCCCCACCCCACCCCGCAAATGTGACAGCCCAGCAATTTTCAAGTGCACTAATTACTAGTACCGAAGCCTGACAAGGACCCTGCAAGTCCAAAAGCTTGTTTCCAGTGTTATGTGAACAGTAACAGTTGAAGAATGTGTGTTTGTCTGTTGAAAGCATACTGACTGTATAGGTTGCCAATGTAATTTTTTTTAAATGTAAACTCTAACTACTGTAGTTTTCAGTGGATAAGGAAACTGACTGCAAAGCTGTACGTTTTTATGACCCTGACAAAATTTTTCAAGCTGCATGATGGTCTTTTATGTACATACGGCCTCTGTAAATAAATTTCAGTTCATTGGATGTTTCCATAGAGTAACACCATTCTTTCCTCTCACAGAGTGAAATGACAGAGGTGAATTGCTCAGCCACACAACTTCTGTCACCTCCCGCGGGTTCTAAAGATACAGGGACACAGTCTCGAATGATCACGGCAGAGCAGGGACAGACGTGGCAGGTGTTGGGGCTGCACCACTCCAGAATCGCATGCAGCCTCTTCTACGAGCACGACCTCGTGCAGGATACGGGTTTTTGGAGGACCATCTCCAGATCCAGCTGCTGCTGAACACAGCTTTGCCACCTACCGCCTTTATACCTAGATAGTTTCCCGGCAGGGCGTCGTTCTGTCTTAAGACCTCTGGCCGTTTCTCTTGCTGTGTTCTAAGGAAAAGGAGGAAAGGTTCAGCCTGACTCTGCTTCAACTCCAACAATAGTACTCCTTCCCACCTAACTTCCTAAACCTGCTTTTGCCCTAACAGGAGTTCAACTGCATACAAAAACCAGCGATGAGAAATGCAGGCCGAGCGGTTATGCTGCAAAAACAAAACAAAAAAACCCATCGGCAGAATATTTCTAACTGCTTTTTAAGTGCAGAAACAGCACTGCTTACAGGGAATAAATTAAAGCCTAAATGCGAATACTTAATAACGCAACACTTAAGGAGACCTGCAGAGTCTCTGTTACCACATTTGTTTATTTCACAACTGCAAGTATTTTATGACATACATCAGTTTCACAAAAAAGTTAAAGTTCTCTGTTTAGTGGTACACAAAAAAGCTTTAAAAACTTTGAAGTCTAACAAGAAATGGAAGTGTCGTTCAGGAAAGTGCACTTAAAAGCTGAATGCCAGCAATTTTAAAAAGGTTTTTATGCTCTTTAATAGTAGGTGATGCCTTAGTCAGAGATGTAGCTATACAGAGTTTCCTTGATTTTCCTTTCCAAATAAGCATTATAGGAAAGTAACGCAGCAGCCACCCTTTGCACTCTTCTTTTCTTTCGCAGCTTTCGCTCACAGTCACTCCCCCAAGTCACACGAAAGTGAGCGTGGCTGCTGCGTTACTGAAAACACAGCAACTCCAAGAGATACGTGATGTGTGCGAGCGTGTGTATATTTTATATATACTTCTCATATATAAAAATACACAATATAGTATAAAAAAATCCAGATAAACTCTTATTCTCACAGTAGCAAATCTATCAACTTATTTTCACAGTACTTGGTTTTCCTAACTGGGACGCCCAGAAGGATTACAAGTCGCGTCCTCCAAAGCTGGCATTCGCGGGTCCCGCACCGGGCAGGTCAGCCCGAGCAACTGCGCGCATCTCGAGGCCGTCTGAGAGTCTGCAGAGAAACACGACTACCGTCTCTGTCGTCAGCGACCGCAACCGTTAAAGGCTCGGTAGTACCTTTTGGCACAATCTCTCTCTCGAGCAGCTGATTCTGAAAGGCCTGTGGTTCAGTCACTCAACGTGCTGAAAGAGAAGCTGTGAAGATCAATCGGTATTTCCTGTTGGAAGGGAAGCGTCAGTTCCTTACCTTGACGTTACGGTCTTCGCAGACAGCACGGCACGCGCCTAGTGTGGCACGCGCCTAGTGCGGCACGGTCCCGCCCGTACTTCACGTAAGGCCATGGTACGCTCCGCGGCAAGCGCACGCGCGAGCGCGCACACGCACCAAGTAAAGGCAAAAGGACATCACGTTCCCTGACAGTACCATGTTTCATCTCTGTTGAATAGCGGATCTCAGCTGAAATTAAACCCAAACTCGGGTTTAGTTGTGTATAAAGAACGCATACCAGGCAAAGTCAACCGAGCGAGGCATCCTAATCTCTTTTCAGTCACAAGAAAAGGATAAAATAATTTTAACTCTAGAAACAAAGAAGTTACAATGATGCAAAAACCTGTTTCATAACTAGAATACTAAGGACAAGGTTTATTAAGGCCATTAGAAAGCAAGTATCGTCGGTCAGAAATCACGTGCAGCCAGAGGCATTAGGCCAGTTTTAGAGTTATTTGGGTTTACAGTTTGCTTTTATCGCGTCTCTTAGTTTCTGTGCGCGATCTCACTTCAGCTTTCCTGTGCCGTAATATAACCGCTTACGGACCCTCTGCCAAAACCCAAACCGACCCGCCACACAAGGAAAACCTGTAGCGCTCCTCGGCCTGAAGTCTCAGGGTAAGCAGACAAAAAACAAACCCACTTCCTTCTATTCTTAATCTACCTGCTGTTTAGGCCCAGTCTAAATGCGCACGGCCTTTTCCCTCTGTGTCCCACAGAGCAAGGAGCTAAGCCCCAGCCCCATGCCCATCGTTAACCCTTTCCTCCCCCGAAAGCCGAGCAAGGGGGAAGGAATGGCCGAGCAAGGCCCGCAGTTGCCTTTCCACCGGGGAAGGCAGCGGCTGCGTGGCTTCAGCGAGGGCCAGCCGCATTTCCGACCAAGGGTCAGTTGCCTGTTGCTTTATTCTCGTTTTGTTTCCGCCCACCTGCCCCAACTGTGATATCATCCCGTTCCAACAGCTCCTTAGGCAGGTAAGCGACAGCTCAGAAGGAAACCGCAGGAAGGCAGCTCGTAAGCATGTGCAGAGGGGAAGGAAAAAAAAAAAAAAAGACAAAATAGACAAAACAAGACAGTTAACCTGAGTATCCAAAATGCTACAAAACTTGGCGTGCGCTTCTCACAGCCTTTGGCACAAAACCCCAGGTGAGAACAGTAGTTATAAAGCCTAAGAAACTCCTGTGCAAATAGAGTGGCAACACTTCTACTCATAACCTCTTAAGAGCTTAACTTCTAAGCCTGAAAAAGGCGTACTGAACCAAGCACAGCTGTAGGTTCTCGCTTTCACCATGCGAGAATAATGAAAAGGAGGAAGATAAAGGTAACGAAGGTGCGCAGATACGCATGAGCTACTTTCAGATTCCAGGACTAGGGGAAGCAATCTCACGTAGATCCGAGGGAACGTTTTATCAAACCAACCCCCAAAGCAGTCAAGTGACTTGTTTTTAATGTGTTCTTTTCAACAAATATTGTAAGGGATCCACCCCCCGCCCTCACAGATGTCAGGACAACTGTATAACCAGCAGGAGAATTGGGGGGGGGAGGGTGGGGGGGTGGAATCACAAGCCAACATACTTCCTTTTACCTCCAGCGAAGGGGGAGGGACAGGGAACACACACGCACACAACCAGGAACACTTATGTCCTCCATATACGAACATCTCGTTATCTACTCCTAAGGTCTCAGCAGAGCAGGATATGAAGTTGAGACGAGCCGGATTGCCGTGGAAAAAAGGCAAATCGGAGCGTCCCGAGTCATACGCGCTCTGCAGACGGCGTACGTGGCTTGGCAGACGCCGCGAGGCAGCGGAGAAGCCGTTCCGCCTACACACGCTGCTTGTACAACACGGTAACGAAATCGTGTCCTCGACGAGCCTGTTCACGTCACCTTCCCGTCACCTACCGGCACCGCGCTTCCCAAGCTTCGGGCCACGTCTCGCGCACCTAACGTCTCAGAGGTACCGCGCAGCAGGACAGAGTCCTGCCCGTAAGGCTTCGTGGTGTGAAATGCAGTTTACCGGTACAGTAGCCATCAGCTTCTGCAAGCTACCTGCTGCTTACTGCTTCTGCTCTGAAACAAATCCGCGTTCAGAGAAGTCTCTTCAAAGCTCAGTGCATTTAGCAAAACTTTCTTATAAAATACACTTAAGTACAATAATAGATTCATCCGATCTTAAAAGAACATTAGGTTACAGTCATTTCATAAAGTTACTATTGTTTTAAAAAACAACAGGTTTGAAAGAATACACGTTGTCTTTGCAATAAAAATCCAAGAGGAAAAGAAAAGGTATTTTCAGACACAAACCCCAATTTGCGATCACATCTGATGGTTACATCTCACAGTCAGCTATACAAGTCATCTGCCGAAGGATTTCCTCATGTAAACCAGCCTCTCATCCCAGCGTACTGAGTCGTCTTCAAAGTGCTGCAAACACTGGCTGCATCCCTGCCGGTTTACTCCCCCACATTCAGGCTTCTCGTCTCGCAAACCATTATATTCTCTGTATATTTAGTTTTAACTCTAAACTTCCAGTTTGCTTTTTTACATTAATGGCACTTACTGTAAAAAAAAAAAAATAAAAAAAATAATAAAAAAAATGCAACATTTAGGCACACAAAAAGATAATCTGCCTTTCATCTCTGCAGCTGCATAGATGTCTACCAGGTCCCGAGCCACAGCTGTGCTCTGGAATTCTGGGCCCCAGCCCCTCGAAGACTTAGCTGCTTTATTTTTATGATTAATAAAGGTAGTTTTCACCTAGGAAGCAAAGACGTGTCTATTTCCAGCAGATCAATCTGGATATTAAGTCGTACGTTTTGGTTCTTAGGTCTAAGAACTGAGACGTGGAGAACCAGCACAGTTCCATCAGCCTCCCCGTACGGATGGAAAACGTTTGTGATGCCTTCTCTGCCCGTCCCCCTCCCTCCATCTCAGCACGTCACAGAAGACTGAAAAGGCAACGCAAAAGTGCAGAACGACAGTATGTTCCGAGCCTAAAGTCAGTGACAGACGATTCGTATCCGATTTCTCTTTTCACTCTGGGAGCCATCTGTCATCATAAAATGATGCTCCTTGTTTGTTTGTTCTATTTTTTCTCCAAAAAAAAAACCAACCCAAAAAACCCAAAAACAAACCCGATAAAAAATTGGTCATAATTCTTAATTGCATCGTGCAAGCTGGCCATGCCTTCTTGAACAAGCTGTGCACCCCAGTTCCCTGTCAATTCAATCCGATAAATTACTCCCTAATTACAACCTCTATGAAGCAACTCGGAGAGGTGGAGGGGGGGGAACCCATTGGAAGCATTTACTGTTTGGAAGGAAACGGAGCTGCTCCAAAGGGATCTAACTCTAGCGCCTGCTGCTGCTGGCTCTGCGCGCTCTGCACGACCAGTTCCGTGAACGGTACCGCACCAAAGTCATCCGTTTTCAGCCCGTCGCCACCGTGAATGGCTCCGTGCAAGGAGCTCTGCCTGGGTCTACCCGCCACTACCACTGCGCCGTGATCCCCGCAGCTGTCACCAAAGCCTTGATGCTGGGGATGCCGCATCAAGTCCGGTGGGTGGAAGGGTTTGGCTCCAAAAGGATCCAGCAGACTCTCATCTGCCTGCAGAGAGTTGGTTCGATCTTTGCTGTCAGTCAACGCAACGCTTATGTTCTCTTTGGAGTCCGAGATGGTCAGGAACTCGTTGCTGCTCTGCGAGTCCCTGCGGCCGGCTTTCTTGTGCCTGCGGGCTCTCTCGGGGGTGCGGTAGCTCGGTTTCAACGCCTTCTTCGTGGAGGTCGGGGTGCCGTGGTGGCGCTTGCTGTTGCTCTTTGAGACGTCCTGCTTCATGCGCCTTTGGCGGGAAGAAAGTTTCTGCAGGTTACGCTGCTGCTTCACCTTCTGCTGCTGCTGACTCCCTGTGATCTCTTCAAAAGGAACCAGCCCAAACAGGTCCTCTTTACTGCCACCGGTCTTGGGGAGAAGGGAAGGCTGAAACGGGGTGCAGCCAAAAATATCGACGCTCCGTGGCGAGGTGGGCGAGAGCAGAGGCTCCGTTCCCGTCACCAGGCCGTCTTGCTGAGACACCTTTTTGCTGAAGGGGGCTTTTGTGAAAACATCAAAGTCATCCTGCTCTTGGTTAAGGCCGGGAAAAGCCATCGGAGAAGAGAGATCTTTGTCCACCTTCTCTCTTGCCTGAGGCTGCAGAGTAAAAAAGGGCACGGCCCCAAACACGTCAAATTCTTGGCCAGGGTTCACCTTGAGCGCAGTATTCGGCAACTCAGACGAGGACGCACGGATCGAGCCGGGTTCTTGGATTTCGCCGCTGCCCACACCGTCTCCGAACCGAGCGCTCCGGAGCCCTTCCACAGATTTTTGCTTGCTACGATCGGAATCGGAGTCGGAACTTTGCTTCTCTTCCTCCTCCTCTTCCTCAGAGTCCATGAGGAGAGGTCGGTGGCCTAAATTCTCCGGTTCTGTATCATTGTCATCATTGAAGTCTCCATTCTCGCCTTGCAAGACTTCTTCATCCTCCTGTTCTTCTTCTTCTTCACTGCTCTTGGGAGAGGGAGGATCAGATTCAAAATCGCTCTCCGACTCATCGCCGCCTTTTGTCACTTGTCCCTCTGCAGTCTTCCTCCCTGGCCGGGGATCTCTAAAAGCATGGCTCAGTTTTCCAGCCTTGGTCGGGGTCCCTAAGTTAGTTCCTTGACTGCTGGCTAGGTTATCCGCTTGTTTTCCAGGGGAACCTGCAGGTCCGAAGAAAAATGCAAAACAAAACTTGAAATACACTGTTAAAGTCAACATTTACTCCACATATACCGAGAGGTGATGCAAACATATATTCTGTATTTACTGAGGGAAAAGAGCTAAAATCGAACCAAGTATCTCCAACAGCACTCGTAAAATTGCTTAACAGCCAGACCTTACAGCTTTGCTCCTTAAACACAAGATGTCTAAAAACCCAGTACTAGCTTTTTGGGGGCACGGAGCAGGGACCAATGGACGCAGGTGATCTCCAGAGCCAGATTTTCAAACGCGCTCATTACGCAGCCGCCCATCGCCAGGGAAACAGGAGCCATCGTGCTTCTAAGTTTTGGGTTTGGGTTTCCTTGTTTGTCTTTTTAAAGCAGAATACTTTCAAGAATACTTTCTTGAAGTGCTGCTGCTTTGCTAGTCTGCTCTGACAAGCTTATTGCTCTAGTCACTGGAACAGCACAGGCAAAAGTATTGAGCAATTGCAGATAATTCACTTCGGATCTCGAGTACCATTTTAGAACAACGACAGCCCTCGGAGGGCTCAGCTCCGCTGGCAAACGCACCTTGTTGACAAACGCATCCCTTAGGGCTCTCCAGGACTCACGCACCGTACCAAGGTTTCTACCACAGCGTGGCACCACTGACATTTTCAACGTAGTTCCAAAAGGGAAATGAGTGAATGACACCGTGTTAGTCCCCTGTCTTTGCTCTCCCGCGCTTTGAGAGCACCCACGATCCTACACAACATCTCCGAGACAATTAGGTTCCTCCAAGCTGTATGAAAATCGGGGCCTGGACAAGAGAGAAGTCTGTTCCTGTCCAAGCTGCAGGGAAGGTTACATGCGGACACGATCTCTGTCCTGCCTGGAGGGCACCAACTCCTGAGAGAAGCTGAAGACGTGGGACTTGGAGCCTGCGCCAGCCACCAGAGACGCGGCGTGGGGGGGGTTTGCCTCACTAGTGCGTTCGGAGGCATACAAAGGGAAACGGGCAAGACGACAGATAGGCCCCGTGGGGACATCGCAAGGTAAAAGGCTAATGTAACTACACAGAAGTAAGAGATGTAGGGACAAGGATGTTTTCCAACATGTCTCTTGGGTCGAAGTCCTCCCTCCCCGCCCCTGCCAGGACCAAACCCCTAATTCTGACTCATAAAGGCCCCTGAGAATTAACGCTGATGGATGATCGCTGCCATTGGGGCGTTTGAAAAGGTCCCGCAGGTGCTCCCCCTGGGGTCAGCAGAAACAGCCTCTCTCCATCAGGGCCTTCCCCACGAAGCACACCCTGTGACAGCCACACGGCAGAGCAGCTTGCAGTTGGGGGTGGGGGGGGAGCAGTGGGGGTGGCTGGTTTTGTTTTTAGCAATACTTGCTTGTCAAACCTACGCTTAGAGAACGTCATCTTCTCTGGCGAGCCTGAAGCTCCACATTCAGCCCCTTCTCACTTCTAGTGTAGTAATTCAGGCCAAGGAAGTTACTGCTTTAACTTAAGTTTGAAAGAAGTGTGTTCTTGTTGGTTTCCAAGTAGGATCTGTCAGCTCAGTTTCTCTATGGGAAGGACATTTATCCACTCATTTTACTCCAACACCTTCACCCCTCCTATTTACTGTCTGACAACTAGAGCCAAGAGAACAATTCACTGATGACTCTTTCGTGAGGTGGTCGGCTTAGAAATACCGGGAGCAGTAAAAACTTTGCATCAGTAAAACAAAACAGATGGCGAGAGCCCGCAGACCAGCTACGCCTGCCTAGTGCCGCTCGTTTGGTACGGAACGGCACCCAGCAGACTTTCGCAGAACCAGTATCTCCCTGCTACTGCCCAGAGATGTTTTCAGGAGCGTAACTGTCACGCTTCTGTTTGAAGAGAATGAGCAGGCGGGAAAGTGAAACACTTAGTCTCGGCTGGGGAAAGCATATTAGGGGTTGAGATGTCCTTTTCTCTAGGACACAGATCACACGGTAGCCACGGTGCTTTAAGGATGTTTAATTGAACACGTAGCGCTAGTAACAGCAATGGTATTTCACCTCTTTGCAAGCACAGAGCAACTACTGAAAATTTGTGAGCAACACTTAGAAGCGAGGCTATGATCACAGCCACCGCAGGCTGGATGTTACATGGATACCAACCTCCAGACGAGGACCCGAACTACGGCCAAGCCAACGGCCTTGCTGCGCGTGCCAGCGAGGACTTGGACTGACAGCCAGCGTGCGCTTGCCTAAGGGCCACACCGAGTTCCCTTTTACCAGCCCGGAACATCCATGGACCCCACTGGACACCTGGGAGATACCGTGCCGGGTACCAGCTTCTTACACCTCCAGTAGCTGACACAGCGCTGGGGCCGCGGCCGGTCGGCATTAAAGCGGTTATTAACAGGCTCTGCGCTAGACCGCTGCCCCTCGCACCTAACCCAACACCGTACGTTCGCGCCTTTGTTAAACTGTCCCTGAAATTGCAGCGGCTCAGTGTGTTCACAGGATTGGAAAAGCTGGGGATGGATGTGTGCTTCTGTTGGTGCTCTGTAAAACATCTGCAGTCAGAACCTGGCCCGTGGCTCTCTTGTTTTTCTACAAAATAATTTCCCAGGTTGTTCTTTCACAATGAAATGAGCAAGCAACTTGCAGGCCAAGTCAGGTGTTTTTTCTTCTATGCTCCACTTCAGACCCGAACATTGAGTTTTACAATAACAGTTTCATCCTTTTTAAAAGGAATCGATAGTCGATTTCTTCATCTAGTAGCCATTTTGTTCTTTTGCAATTACACTTTAAATAACGATAAAAATTCTGCAGCAATGTATTTTATGTATGGATTTAAAACCAAGATAACCAGAATGCCTAAAAACATCGGGTGATTACGGCTTTGAGCTGTTTCTTCTTTGATTCTGGTGTCAGGTTGCTTCTTATCTACTGTAATTTTAAATACTACATATTTGCTTTACCCACTAAATTAGAATCCGGATTATTTGGCTGCTTACTTTAGATTTCCCAAAGGTACAGCCTCCACATTCGATTGTATAACCCCCTATCTTCCAAATCCTGCCGTTTCCAATATTTACTGAAACACTAATGTTAACATAAACGCAATTAGATTTAAAAGGGGAAGAAAAAGGAAATATTTCTAGGTTAGATGTTACTTACACAAGAAAAACCCCAAACGTTTTTACGCATGTCAATATCCACGAGTTCACACTCCCGAGGAACTTTTATACCTGTACACATAATTTCCGTATGCGGAACGTAATTTGTAACCTTTTTTCAAGGCAAGAACTGAAGCACAGCACGTCTCAGCTACCTGAATTCCCGAAAAGATTAAGTAGGATTTATTAATTGCTCCCGGAAAACAAAGTGCAAAGGACACCGATGAGACAGACCGCGGCCTCTCCCACCAGCTGCTGCCTCGCTGAAGGAGTAATTCAAGCCACGGGATGTTCAGCCCTCAGAAGCGGACCTCTCTGGACGGAACATACATCAAGCAGGACTCAACAGTACACGGCCAAGCAGTTAAGGCAGTTTCCTTCACCGTGCCCAACCCACTCGGAGTGGCATACAAGCCATTCCCACATCTCGTGGTGGACCCACCTGTAACTGTTACTCTTGCTGGCAACACACAGCAAATGATGTTGGCAATCAGGCACCCCAACAACCTAGTTCTTAAGGAATCTGTATTAGCACGCTACGTTTCCTTTCTCAAGTCTAACAAGTACCACCTCTAGAAGAACCTGGATGAAGTCAGGAACGATCCACTGAGCCTTCGCACTCACTTAAGATTCGCTTTCCGTAGTAAACGCAGAGACCGCCCGCACGCTACATGCAAGGCTACGCGCGCTTTGTTCGCTCACGTGGAGCTCTGAACCCCTCTCCCAGGAAATGCTGAGCACCTTCCTCATTGACATGGAAGGCGCCTGAATAGCTAGCGACAGTACTGAAAAAGTGAAGTACTTGTTCATTCTTACAATTCTTCCCCCACAGCAATATGTCTTGGCACTACTCAGCTTGGCGGCCTTCGTTCCAAGGGCAAAGGGCTGGGGCATCGTACACCGCACGCGGCTCACATCGCCCTGTTTGAGCCACGGCAAGAACGAGGCAGCACTCGGGAAAAGGAACCTTGACCCGCCGTATCGGTAAACGTCTGTCCCCGTCCGTGAGAAAACATGTTCTAACAAATTGTCATTCTGAGGCCGCTCGAAGGTAGTGCAAGCGTACTTATTTTTCCAGCTGTAATATCATCACAGCGCCAGACAATTAACTGCTTATTAGCTCACCAGCTTCAACCCCCCTCACTTCCCAACAAATGATTCGTGAGCAGGGTTCCTGCATTTCCAGCTCTTGGCCCTGACATCCCTCCTTATACACCGTCTCCTTGCCAGCGTTATGAATTTTACTTCTTTACCACAGCAAGAAATTTATGTTCCCGTACATTGCACAGTCAAAATTACCAAAAAGACAACCAACCAATTTTGCAGGGCTTAGAACCTCACAGGCTACAGTAACACTCAGTATTACCAACGCTTCAGAACCAGCACGCACGACCCTACGCGTACAACTCCATCAAGAAAGCGAGCGGCACGTGCCAGCTGACCCGGGAAGCTGCAACTCCTCCTGCTCCACGGCTTTGAAGAAAGCACTTTTATTTCAGAAGTATTTCCAGAGTGGTGATCTCACTGCTCCCACATTTGTATTTCTCAGGAAACAGCAACTATCTCACTCTATTCTTGTCTTTGGGTCGAGGTGTTGTACACAAACAGAGCCTTCTGCCCCAGCTGACATTAGTCTAAGATTCCAGTCTTCAACGCAGTGTAGTTGCCCATAAGCCCGCTTCGTGGAAGAAGCTGTCTCTGCATGCACCTTCTCTGCTGCCACATCTTGGGTTTAGTCCCAGTAACAGGGAGAGAACTGCAGGTGTCAAGACACCGGAGACATAAACACATCTTCCATTGAGCTAGCAGTTGTAAACACAAGAGGAAAATCTTGGTTTCTTTTTCTACACTACATTTCCCCCTCTTTCACTCTTAAACAAGTTAGCAAACTAATGAAATGCAAAGAGAGCACTACAAATAGAAACAATGCCCCGAGAGGGAAGATTCCTTGGTTAATGACAATTTAATGCTCTGGCCAAACAGGTTTCAGAAATGAAGTGTTCTGTCACATTGATTTCATGCAATCTTCTCAGCCTCAGCTGCTGCAAAGACAGTCCCGATCCGCGTTTATAAAAAAAAGCTGCAAAATGTTGAGTAACATCTGTTTGTAATGTACTGTTCAGATTACTACACTTCTAATCAGGTTTGCATCTCGTAGGAGACAATTGCTCTTCCCTCAAATGCAAGCCAGGTGGAACATCTTTAATCGTATAAGAAGATCCCAATCTTCAAGGAAATTTTCTGTTCTGATGTTCTTTTTCGAGACATCCGATTATAAGAGGATGAATTCCCTCTAGCAAGTGCAGTAATTACACGCCGGCTGCTGGTTCGTCATTTTAGGGGATGGCGGGGGTGGCCAAAGAGGGGGGCATAAGGGCTTTAAGCTTTCTTTGAATTGGTAGCATACTGCCACCATCATTTCAGAACAATTTGCCACATGTCAGGCCCAAGGATTACCGGCACACTGCAACTAAATCTGCACTATTTCTTTGACAACAGCCAGAGCAGCAGCTGCTGAATATTGTAATAGGGATTTAAACTGCTTACCACCTTTATTTGCAAGAAGAGGGGGGGAAGAAGAGAACAAAAGTCTCATGCCTGCCATCTATTGCTTAGATGTTCTTTCACATCATTAGTCTACAGGTTTAAAAAAAAAGAAATAAAAAGGTTAAAGGTGACCGTGATGGCTCTAAGATTTGAAAAAAAAACCCAAAAACCCAAAAAAACCCAAACCAAAACCCCACTCTATCAGTTTAGACAGAAAAAGCACACCATGGGCATAGCTCACACATGTCATTTATTCTTCTGATGAGTAAATAAGTTCAAGTTCCTCCAAGAGTATTCTATCAAAATGCTGAAGTCTGAAGATGATCTTGATACAGGGAAAGATCCCAAACCCACATTCAGCAATAACTGAAACCTTGGCCAAGGAAAGGTTCTCCTTCCCGTGATCCTCGCAGCAGCAGCCACCTGCAATGTGCTCTCAGCTCTGCAGGGAAAGCCCGAGGGCTCACAAGTCGCAGCACCCCGTGGTCCTTTCCAGTCCCGATAAAAGGTTTCCAGTTCCAAACTCCGCACCTCCCTTGCATCACCTTCCCGGACACATGTAAACATACCTGATAGCGCTTATTCTGCTGGACTACCAGCACCTTATGTTAAGCTGTTAAGTCAAAAGATGATACGTCATCTTCAGCCTCGTGCTGCTATCTGACATCACGTGATAGAAATTAGCTGAAGTGTTTAGTCAAGTGCTGCTTTCAGCAGAGAACCCTTAAGCCTCCGCAATAAAAGAAATACTCTGGGTGACTTTACAGAGCTACAGGCCATGTACAACAACATTTGTCATCCTGAGACCTTTGTCAGTGGGAAAAAAAAATTTAAAAAAAAGAGCAAAAGACCACAGTTCCAACTCAACGGTTGTTAATACAGTAGAACACATCTCCAATTGCAACTGTCACTTTTCAAGAGCGGAATTTTAATTTTTTTTCAATAGTCTGTATTGATAACATCAACATTTTATTTGATCATAATTGATGAAGTCAGAACATATAATCATGTATAAACACAAGAGCACTCGTGAGCATTAAGCAGCCCTAGCCCGCGATCGTCAGGAAGGCAAGGTGAAAGCAAAAGGAAACATGGATGCTAACTTAGGTTGAGGCCAAGTGATTTATTTTAAGGCGTGTTACGTGAGCTTTTGAACTCTGTCAGAATAGTTTTAGAAGTCATATTAAGGCACTTTGTCACACAAGCCCTCTGAACATAGGCGTCTAAGTGGCTCCAGAAGTAATTGAAGCTCTTTTTAAACTGTCATGTAGGCTTTACTTTGCCATAGCTACCAAATTAAGTATTGAAGTGCTGATCGAGCACACGTTCAAACTGACCATTAAGTTGCAGGATGATGCCGTTTCACATTCACCGTCAATGTTCACACTTAAGGTTATTTTAACTTCCATCCAAGGAAAAAATAGCCAAAGGTGAACTAAAACACAATAACAAATATTCCCCCTGCCCCCTGCAATGTAGAGAAAACAGATATTTTGTTGGTTTTGAGTCAATTTACACCGAAACTGTGCATTAAACGCAGCAGGAGCTTACAGTCTTTGTGTTCTTAAGTTCGCTGGAGAACCAAACTGAACAAACAACACGAGTTGGAGGCAGACTATAAGAAAGCAGCAAAACTTGCTCTTAACAAGTACTTTGCCTTTAGCAGAAGCGCTTCTCGTTCCAAACAAATGCTTGGCACTGCACTGGCCCGATGTATTTGCACAGCAAAAACTACATAATCTGTACGCTTCCCAAGTACCGGAATTGGAAGCACAAGTGTTTTTTAATTGGAGGTAATCACCGAACTAAATATATCTCTTCAACCTGTCTACTATCATGAGGCATCCAACACCTTTATAATTCTTTCGTCATTTCACTTGATGTACATACGTCAATAGATACATACATATATATATACGTACATCATATACATATGTATATATAAGAGGTAGCGATGTTACAGATGTAACTTGCCTGCATGAGAAATGAAAGGAACAGAACCAAAGGGATCCTCGGGAGGATTTTTCTGTGGAGCAGAATGTGGCTCCACATTCTTATCTGAAGATGCTCTCCTGTCCACCAGCCTGTCTGTAAGAAACAAAATGAAACAGAACAAAAAATAAAATAAAATAAAAATGGCAGGTCTTATGCCTACGCAAAGCCATCTACTGTACGGGGTGAGGGAGGAATATCCTCTCAATTGAGGGGGGGGGAGAGGGGGCAGAGTATTGCTTTAAAGGGATCCCCCATCTTGAACTCATACTTCTTGATCACTCAGGAAAATTCACACGTACCAACCTGTTGTTATTCCCCCATCCCACCAAGAGCACCATGTATTTGGTCATGGAATACTCAAAATGGACATCTCTCACATGTTATACGCCGCCTTTACACTCTGTAATAGAAACTGCTAGTCCTATGTGCTCATGAGGTTTTGCAGTCGCTATGCTTATCTAAACCACAAAATCATCCATTTTGTCCATGTTTTGGGCAGCCTTTGCCACAAAATGCTCAAAGTTGACACTCAGAGCAAAATAACTGGGAGTACTTTTTATTATACACATAACACCTGTTAGTAATTAAAAACAACTTGAGTGTCATAATGTAGAGCAACATCGCCGCTGTCTTGTATGGTCTTGACCCTTCTCAGACTCATTTATTGCATTTATTTTTTGTTTTTAAATAGCCATACAAAAGGTTTTTCACACTGTCATAAAATCAACACACCTGGAACCATCCACGCAGGTTTTTCTGTCTAAGCTCTCATTCTAACATTACTGCCAAGTTGAGATGCAGAGCATCCAGCCCAACCACCACCCTGGATCCCAGGAGGGTCTGGCACGGCCCATCAGCCACCTAACACCACCCCTGTGACAGGGCGTCCCACCTTCAGCTCACACCCTACGTCCTATATGCACAAAACACAGAATTTTGCTTTCCCCCCTTATTTACAGGAAGCAGCTGCTTTTCCCAACAATTTGCAGCACAACCTTCTCGACAATTTGCCAGTGCAGCCACGCAGCTGGACTGTGCCCTCATTACCTATCACACTCCCTGCACAGTTTCTGTTCAGACCTTCAACACAGCAACCGGGAGACTTTACCAAGACAGCCACCGGGGACCAGACAGCAAGCTCATCTGCTTCACACAGACACACATTAACCCTGGCTACAAAGCCCAAGAGCTTGGAAATTACATGCCGGTTTTCACAGACAAGCGTTCTGTGAAAGTGTCCGTAATGTGAATTGTCTCACTCTTACCTACCGTTAGACTCTCCAAAGTAATACAAGTGAGAGTTGTTCCATTACTGGCAGCCCCTACTTAATATATAATTCCAACTGGGGGGTCCCAGTACAGGAGATTAAGTAGTTGCTCTCACCTCAACATCTCCATGTTGAAAACAGGCAGCGACTAACCAACGCGAACAAAATGATCCTACACTGACATGGCCACGCAAAAGAGAATACTAGCGGAGACGCGCAAAGGACTAGCAGCTGCATTTCACGCCACCGGCTTTGAGCCTTCAAGACAAACAACTGCTGAGCATCACATCCAACAGCAGTATTTATTCCCGATTCTGAACAGTTATACCCACGTTGCTTCTTATCCTCCAGGAAGAAGGGCTTGGATTTAGGTTTGGGGTTTGTTTGTTTGGGGTTTTTTTTTGGGGGGGGGGGGGGGCGCTGGGGGGGTGGCGCTGGGGGGATGTTGAGTTAGGGTTTTTTGTTTGTTTTGAGGAGGCATTTCTCTTGGTCAAGTTTGTTTGTGTTGTGTCCTAAGAGAAATACATGTGCTCTTCAACTTGCATCTTTACAGATGCTGACTGAGCAAGGGATGCTTTTGTTCTTCTATTCCCAGCGCCTTGCCTCCAGAGTCAAACCAGTCGACTGTTGTGCTGTTTGCAGGCAATCAAACTCTACGGTAACTTTTAAGGGTGCAACAACTCGAGCTGCCTTCTGGAAAGGCCCTGCAAATGCTGGCAGGCAGGACTACGCAAGTTCAAGCCCACGGATGATTATCCAATCTCCCAACTTGAGCAGCAGGGCTAGGGATAGCAAAAACAAAAGGGCTTAAAATGCTAAGCATGCAAGAAAAATTGCGTCCATCTCCTAGCAAGATCCCCTTCTCTTTATCAAAGAGCGTTTGAGAGAGAAGAGACAGCTATGGTTTCTCCAGCTCCACAAGAGCACAAGTAGATTCAGTGGGACTGTCAGTATTTCATATGATGGTGCTTCAGATGCAACTTCCCTCCAGTACAGGCCCAAGTTCCACCCCACCAGACAGAATAATCACATCAAGGCAGCGCAGACGGGTGCCAGAGACACCCTCACGTGCCACGTGGCACAGCGGACCCTTCCACAGACAAGTGCAGGTCTTGAAAAGCACGCACGAGGAACCCAGTTGTTTCTGTTGAAGTGACAGGCCAAAACTCCTCAGACGACAGCTGTCTCGGGACTTTCTGAAGTACGAGAAGCACTAGCGCACAAAGAAAGCCCCGTAAGGACCGCAGCTCTCTCCAGCGCAGATAGCCTAGGTAGTTCCTTCACACGGGACATCCCCCTCAGGCGACAGGCACAGGGCTTCGCGGCTGTTGTGCCCGCGGGTGCCTGTCGAAGCACCAAGATGGCTCCGGGCCTAAAAAGAAACTTTGCGCGATTGACCGTGCAGGCTGCGCTGGTGTTTTTTTCCCAGCGAGAAAGCAGACTCATTTTCTTGGCTCCCAATTCCGCACAGATTATTAAGCCCTTACAGGAGCTCTTTGCAAGACATGCGTTTCTTCACAACGTTGTCAGAATCTCGGCACCATCATTAATCCCCCCGCCCCCCCGTATCCGAGTTCTCCATAAAGGTGCTCAGTTCAGAAATCCTCGTTCGACTCCACAGTACGTTTTACAGCAGCTGTCATCTTTTTACTATGAAAACTTCCACAAAGCAGAAGCAAGGTATTCTGTTGTAGGAGTTAGCTCCCTTTTTGAAAGTAAGGTGATTAATCCTCACAGCAATACTCATCAGTACAGACACTATGACATTAAGCTGCTAAATGCGTGCAATTGAACAGTGATGTTAGCCTGACCAATTCCATCTTCATCCTCTAACAAGGGCTGTGTTTTTTATTATACCCACATACTACCAGGATAAACTCAACAGCTTTAAAAATATTTTATACAATAGAAACTATTTTTAAGTATAAACCATCAGCTCAATGGCACAAACCAGACTTTTGGAACCAGAAAGAAAGGATTAGTGTTCTGAATGCTACTGAGCACCACGTAACATTGCAAAAAGACAAACTTCCAGAATGCTGTGAGTAATACAGCACAGGACCGCAACCGGGTTTAGTTACGTAAAGTTTAACAATTGATCCAACCTGTATCTTCAGTTCTCCTTCCTCTAGATGGCAACATGATTCACAGTGAAGTGAATAATTGAGGGGAAAAAAAAAATTCATTTGGTAGTAACAGCAGCTTTCCCTCCTAAGAGGTAACTCACATCTAAAGATAGTTAAGCCTCGATTCTTAAGAGTATCTGAGGAAATTCCAGGAATTATTATACAGTTAATGACCATTTTATAGGTATACGCCTTAATTGAACAATCAATCTCCCATTTTCTCATTAATCCACCTGAGTTTGGGAAAGTACCCGTAGACAAAATTCAATACAGCTGCTTTGACCACAGTGAAGGCATTAACACAGCAAGGTAAGCTCATGTGATCTTCGGCACAACATGTTTAATGTCCAAAAAACCCCAAAGTTAAAAGGTGTTTGAAGTCTGACATACACGCAAACACACACACACACAGATTCAAACTAGAATGCCCCCGTCCACTATGCCTCTAGCAGAAATCCAGCCAAAAGGCCAAAGTGAAGAGCTAACTGCCTCTCCCATCACCTACAAACAAGCCTGCCATCTAGTGTACTATGGGTCAAGCCAGAAAGGTACTTGGATTCTGTATTTTCTGTATGCAAGTGACCATTACTAAGCAAATCTATGCTGTCATGTTTATTTCTCTGACAAAGCGTATGAAGTTTCTCGTCACATCATGCCTAAGCAGATTGAGTCTTGAAAAGCTTCAGACTGTTTTCACACCTGTAGTACAAAACCTGCGTAATGCAATTATACTAGCAGTTACCTGCTGTTTCTGCTGGACATTTAGAGTCAGCAGTTAGCAGCATTCAGCTCCAAGTTACTCTCTCCTTGACTAAGTGGAACTGTTCACTTGCGCTTCAGCATTTCCACCGGAAGGGCTGCCAAACCCTGGAACAGGCTGCCCAGGGCAGCGGTTGAGGTACTTAAGGCACTTCAAGACATGGTCTAGCAGTGAATTTGGTGGTGCTCGGTCAACAGTTGGACTCAAATATCTTAAGGGTCCCCTCCAACCTAAATGATTCCATGATCTTCTCTTTCCCCAGCTTACTCTAACCAGCCTACAGAGCTATTCCAGGCAAGTGTATTTTTTGTAGAGGATTTTGCAGCTTCTTTGTAAAGCCACTTGAAACGTGTCCTCGGTTAATATCTTGTGCTGTAATTACACACGTGGCTCAACCAAATCAATCTCATACAACTTACAATAACTGCACTCAGCAGTCTAACAACCAGTTAAAGGTTCTGGTAATGGGCAACCTTGTGTTGACCTTGTGGTTCAAGCTACCCTTCTCCAGATTTAACAGTGTATTGTTTCAAAAGACTAAAGTTTCATTTGGACGCAGCGTGCCTGACTATATTCAATTCCAGTACTAAATAATTTCCAATTCTAAACTTGGATTCAGAAAAACCGCTTATTTTTCAGCCAGTAGACGATCAATTTCCCCCAGCTAGCACAAAGTCATTTTACTGTCAAAAATGCACAGGCTAGATCCGCATCTCAAAAATAAGAGTCTTATTTGAGCAACACAGGATGCAAGTGAAAACAATCAACTAGAATTTCCCCCCCCCAAAAAAAAAAAACCCTCAAGAAAACAGTCACTTCCCTTAAGGATTAATAGGTAATGCTGCCATTTAAGGACACAGAAATCCAACAAGAGAGATACTCCATTGAAGGCGTAGGGGTATTTCCAATTACTTGTCATTCAACTTTAGTGCGCTTTTAAATGCAAGCAACTTGCTGACCGTGAGCCCCAAGTACATAACATTGAGTTTTTGACATTGTCAAGTCTTAGAAGCCTCACTACTATATCTGACCTTGACAAAACCAGTTTTAGGAAAAGCATCTAATGAGCACATGTTCAGCAATGCAGAAAAAGGAAGTAATTCCAAGTAAAAAACATTGAGATAGCTGACTTCAAGAGAAACAAGTTTATTCAACTATTGCCATATCAGAACAAGAAAGCAGCCCTTACATGTAGCCACTCATCAGGAAGGACATTACAAAACATTAACATAATGTAATAGATCAATTTCCTTTCAGGCATTTTCAAAGGACATATCAGACCCACACAATCTTCTGCTCTGGTGTGCAAGAAAAAAGCTGGAAGGAATTAAGCAAGCAGCCAAACTTTTCCTCCTATCTGACAACACAACTCTGCTGTTCAGAGCTTCTTGACAATCAAGGTGACACAAGCAGTATTTAAGCGCTAAAATATTACCATTTCGGCGGTATGTGAGCCAGTAACTACCAATCTTAGACAGCGAGTGCCTATTGCACACGTTTTCCAAAAGGGAAAGGAAAGAAAGAAGACAGGCCCAACTCTGCCCTCAAATGCTCAGAAAGAATTTTCCGTACACAGCCTGCACGGCCCTTTGTCGAGACGGGTGTCGGAACCGCTGAGCGACTACAGAGCCCTCATCTACTGTGAAGCAAAATAAGCCTTCAAGCGTCCCTTACTTGATCTTAGCAGGTCAAATTCTCTGTCCAGCAGCTCCTCCTCCGTCAACTTGGAAAAATTGTCCTCTCCAAATGGGTTCCAGCCTGACATATCAGGTGGGTTGTTGATGCTCTGCTTTGGGTAACTGGCAATCGCTTCACTGTCAGCAATACCTGACCTGTAGAGTGAGTTCATGGAAGCAAATAAAAGAGAAACATTACAGGATTGTTTATCAGCATGAAAATCTACGACATGCTTCATCACACCAGAAGGCTACATACAATAGCACCCATGCATTAACGGCTTATCCCCTAAGCGTCTGAAAGCTAGTTTAAGGGCAAACGGATCACTTGAAACACATGGTTTGATTGCATCATTTCTGTATGCAGTCCCTGGACTTTTATTTTTCAATTTATCAATTCTAGCCAAAGCGCAGAATCCTTCATCAAGGTGACGTACGAGGCCAAAACTGTCTTTCATTTGCAGTCGTTTCTGTATTGCCATAGGAGACTGCCTCGTTTTGCTCAGAAAAAACAAAAGTCTACTTTTAGGAAATTACGCCTACCACTTCTCTGTTTGTCTGAAGCCGAGCAGCGAGTTCCCGGAATAAGCTCACGAACAAGTTGAACATAGGTTCTTTAACAAACTCCACCAAGCTCCTCTTAACGAGTGTCCCATCCTCCTCCCAAAAAATATCCTTTACCGCCAAACAGCAACTATCCATCTGCTTTAAGTAATACCTCACTATTGAAGCAAGTAATTTCTCAGGAAAGGATTCAGCACGGCTCATCACTATTAGCAACGTAAGCAGCAAGTAACCCTTGGGTACATCTGTGTCAGAAGACTTGCCTGCTTGCAGGGTAGGGAGAATCCGCCACTGTGCCAGCATGCACTGCAAGCGACCCGGGGTAGGAGATCAAGGCTGGTGAAAAGTCTTGCGGAGAGGTGATATATTCCGGAGACTGCGCCTGTTGTGACCGCTGCTGCTGAGCAAGCATCTGCTGCTGTAGGAGAGCCTGCTGATATTGCTGCACCTAAGCAAGATAACGATAGCGTTAGTAAAATTCACACCGGCCAGCGTGACTCTCCTCTGCTAAAAAACGGTACCAGCCTTGCGGCCAAAGGCGCTAACCACAATCACGCTCCAGAACAGCCGGGTAGCTTCAGCAGGAGCAAGAAGGTAGGCCCATCCATTATAGGGGTGACAAGCACCTGCCCTAACAAGCCAGTAACACCATTTTTCTCTTCCAACAGATTACCACTTACCTTTAAGTACTGCAACCTAACCACAGGCTACTGCAGCGCTACAAAGGTAGTTGTCATCATACTCTGTTCTTAAACACGAGCCATCAAAATTTCACAACAATTACTCCTGACTTGGGAAAAACAGATTTTGCCAGTTAGCTTTCCTGCTTTAAAAGCAGGCATCTGACTCCACCACGTCTTCTATCGCTTTGTAGCGTAACGTACCTTCGTTGCTGTGGTCACTACTGCAAACCTTAAACACCAAGCATGTTTGAAAGTAATGTATACCTAATTCATGAACTTTAGGATATATCCCACCCGATTAACACAGAAGTGCAACTCCAGATAAGCTTTGGCAACCAACTATTGGTTAGTTCCCCACCCCCTTGAACCGAATACCGTTTTAGATGCTGAACTTGACACTATTGAGCACATCCACAGCTCGTTACAGCTACCCACAAACTTCTCTTACTGCATCTTCACAACAGACTTACAAAGACAGCACGTAGTTTAAGATTGTACCATCTACGCTCCGTTCTTGACATACCATAGCGGGATGCTGAGATTGGGCAGGTGGCTGCTGGTACACAGACTGCATCAACAGCTGCTGGTGGACCATCTGCTGGTGCATTGCTTGTTGATACTGTAATTAGAAAAAGAAAATAGCTTTACGAAGTCGTGATCCCCTCCCTTTAGGAATACCCAGATACATAGAAGAAGCATCCATTGAAGTATCACTTCTGTGACTCAACAGCTTTGTTCAGCTAAGACATCGCATAACCACAAATCAACTTGCAGTTCAGTCACTGCATTTTCATGACTCTGTTTGGAAGCTTTTCCTTTTTTTTCCTCCAATTAATACCAGTCTGCATAACAAAAAATTAGACTACATGTTCAGCGCTGCCTTTTCTAAAGCACACCAATTAACATCCCAAGTTTTTCAATTGTCACCAGTGCTGAGCCCTTTGGGAAAGTAATTCAGCTATGATTTACAGAATAACATGTCTCAACAGGGAGAAGGCGGGGNNNAAGTAAGATGTCGGAGGGGGGAGGGGGGGGGGGGGGGGGGGGGGGAGAAGAGGAATAGTGATACATGTTTTGGACAGGATCTGAAAGTTCTTGTCTGACCTAGCTACTCTGATGTTTCGAGTTATTTATGCTACTCCGCTCAAGCAACTTTACTTGACGGTATGCAAAAGCTGGATCGTGTTAGAATACGTGGTGTCCACAAAAAAGCTGGGTGGACGGAACCGCTACAGAAAAAGCGGCTCTTCATTGGAGGAAAATGGGAAGAAAGGATAACCTTACTCAGATAGGGTGTGTACAACCATCTACTGCCAGCATAGCATCGTCACCTAGCAAACTCCTAACATTTATCTCAAGCACATTTACACATAGACAAAACCTTTATTTCGGCCACACGGTGGTGATTCAAAGCAAGCTGAGATTCAGGGTCAAACTGCAGAGACAAGTCAACACAAAGAAAGCAACTTTCAAGAGACAAATTGAAGGTAAAAACAAAGAGCAGGAGCATTTCTCTCTCCTAGCAAGGAAAGACCAGGCAACAACAACAGAATCATTTAACTACCACGTGATTCAAATTGTTACCAACAAGCTAACACGTGCGTGTCTCAAACGCGTCCGAGAGATTTGAGTCGTACCTGCTGAACGTAAGCATTCTGCATGGGAGGTTGCTGCTGCTGGTGATGTAAATGGTGCAGTTGCTGCAGTCTCCAGTCTCCCTGCTGCAGCTGCTGGAGAACTCTGTTCTGCTGCGGGGGGTGCTGGTTGGTCCCTTGGGACTGAAAGACTTCTTGCCCGTTCCCTGGTCGCGTGGCTCCTGTTAAGATTCAGACAATGCTAGCGGCAGGCTGATCTCTCAAGTTGAGCTAGAGCGCTCCCTGGCACTTAACCTCTCTATTTAACACTTTGAGATAAAACAGTTTACAGAACTTCCCCTTCCGGTCTGACAACTAATACAGCCGGTAGATATTAAGTTCTGTTCTCCAAGAAGACTCCCAGGCCTGTAAACGCACAATTTCTACTTATTAGATGTGGGAAACTTACTTTGGTCTCATAACAGAGAAAGGTGGGTTCAAGAGTTCTGCTTTACTAACACTTAAGTTGTACCCGCTAACATCTCAAACCCTAACCCTCAACCCACACAAGTTAGGATGCACGCAAAGCTTTAAGTGAACTATTGGCTCACTCGTCAAATGACCTTAAACAGAACGCCTGATGAATTTTGCCATTCAAGCAAGCAGTTACTAATACCATAAAGCCTTCTCTCTCGCGTGCTGCATTTATATTCTGAAGTGCCCAGGAATGATCGGTTCCCTGTCGTAACAGGAAAAGCTGTCCGAGCTGCGTTATTTCAATCCCATCTAGTAAAGGTTGTTTATGCCTGTAACACAAACATTCTCCGTGGCCTTTTGATCAGAGGCTTTCCCAATACCACCTTGAAACTCCTCTTCCTGTACTATAATGAACACATAACATCACAAAGTGCAACTCGGAATGTATTCAAGACATAAATAAAAACTATTTAAGTGAATATTTATCAAAGCCATTAACTCTTCTTCAATGAGATAAAGACAAACTCAGAAAGGATTTATTGAAAACCCATTGTACTCGACTGAGCGTCCCTCAATTACTCTATTGCACCCACAGAGCAGCGTAAAATGCATCCATCGATCATTAACTAAGTGAAGTTTTCACATGGTTCCAGCCTACAGTACCAACATACTGAGGCACAGGGAAAATGTTTTGTCTACTACAACAAAAGCAGCCTGTTACGGTAGAGCTCAGTACTTTTAGTGAATTATTTTAAACTCTAAAGCGAGCATAAACTTCTCTCACAGTCCACAGGAAGAAAGTTAGGTCAAAATCAGTGTTAAGCACCATGAAGAAATACTTGCACTTCTCAACAATTTCCATGTAGTTTTTGTGGCACCTGGTCAAACCTATTATTTGCACATTTAGAGTCTTTTGCCAAGGATGAAGATTTGGGTTTTGGCATATTAAAAAAAAAAAAAAAAAAAAGATGAGTTTGCATTTTACATTTTATCCCTCCTAGAGCGAGATGGAAAATACAAAATTCTTTCTTCTTATTCATTCATCCTTAGACTTTGGTAAGTTACCTTTTTGCCCACGATTACCCAATTCACCGGGAACTTGTACTTTGACTGGAGTTGCTGAGCTCTGGATCGTCAGTACGCTAGAAGTGGTAGCGCTCGAATTTGCCTTTGGTCTTTGTCGCGGTGCAATTGAGGTTTCTGTTGGTCCAACAGTATCTGTTATTCTGAAATGGCAAGTTTGCCCATAGAAGAGACTTGATTAAAAAAAAAGACTGTTTCTTATTCAAATTAGACATAACATGTCTCTTAATAGCTCAATTACGTCTTAACCATGTGCTGCTCTACTACCAAATTGCATTTTAATACCTACAAATTTGCTTCCTAAAAATCCCGCTCGCCCCCCGTTGCGGCCATAGGACACACACGAAGAAGGAGCTACGCAACAGCCTTATTCCCAAGGAGACCCCGGCACTGGAGGAAATTCCTCTGTATAAGCTGTACTCAGTTCACAGCACTGAATGGAAGTTGTGTGCGGCGCCTCTAAGTCAACTCTTTTCTACTTTTCATTAGAGATTTAGCCTCTAGCAGTTATAACACTCAAACTGCTCAAAACATTTGCGTCTTCCTTGAACTGTTTCAGAGCTGTAAAATAGTCTGCCAGGCTAACAGAGACAGTCAAAACCAAAGTACTTTTGAGCTTTAATCCCGTTAACAGCTTATAGTGTCCACATTTTTTAAGTCTGTCCAATTGCTTAAAAAACTCCAGTAATTCACCATCTGAGCTCCAGTACCTAACACCTCATGCTAGTTCCCACCACATTATAACAAGACACCACCTGCCGTAACCTGCTCTAACTTCGGGTCACCAGGAAAACATTTTTTAGCAAGATCTATGCATCTTCCTACTATCACCTAGCATTTGTAGATGCAGCTTAAAACATTATTCCATCCACACTCTGCGCCTGCCCTCTGCTGCGCCTTACAAACTGACAGCAGAGCCAGCAAAACCAACCACGTCCAGACCACGACATGACCTTCAAACGGTACAGATACATCTACGCAGCTCAAGCACTGCTCGGATGAGCCCATTCATTTGCTTCTCATTCACAATAGGCTAATGAAGTCAGAGACCAAATAGAGCTAATAACCACAGCTAAACAGAAAAGAATCCAAGTCACACATGTTGGCAGGTTTATACCTAAACAGCCTCTGAGGAGTGAAATCTGAAGAGAGATTTGACCTTCTTAGAATTGCAGTTTACGTACACTAATGATCTCTGCTACTAAGATAATTTTTCATTTATTAACCAGGATATGAAAACAGCTTTCAGACAAACATGTAGCTTAACAGTATTAGAAAAAATAAAGTAAAAAAAAATGTCAAGCCACACTCGCTACTCACCTTGCTTTTATTTGGCTTTTTCTAGCAGCTGCCTCACTAGCTGTCACGGGTTCAGGAAGAGTTGAAGGGACAGGAGAATTCTTGGGAAAAATAAATTTGAATGCATTAAAAAAATGAAATTCTGAAAAAAAAATCATTACATATCGAAGAGGAACACTTGGGTTCGAGGTTTTCGTGTTACCAGCCTTCATGCACAACTCACACAGCTGTAGATTAAAAGTGTTTTAATTTAACAGGATCTCCAAGTTCCCTTACCTGTCACCAAAGCAGAACAACAACCTTCCTTGCCCAACTGTTTGGTCAACTACTTGACTTCATTTACACACTCCCAACTAGCCACAATCAATTAAAACACTTTCTCCAAATGTTTTCTTGTAACTGCACGGAACAGAAACTTACTTCAGCCTCAAGTTTAAGCACTAAACCAAAGCCTAACCTTTGGATGAAACAACAGTAGTTCTTTAGCCCATTCAGCTCTTCCACAGCAAAGTCAGTTCCAGAAAACCATGCAGCATCTAAACTTAATGTGGTCCTTTACCTTATCCTCATCTCAAATTCCTGGATAAATTATATTTCGCCTAGACCACACGTAACCAAGGAAAAAGGCAATTTTAGAGAGGGAGGAGGAAGATTATCTCTACACACACACTACCTCCTTACGTAAAGGACACAAACCTGAATTGTAACAAATACTAGAGACAGAGCTATCAGTTATCAAATACTGCTCCTGAAGACTACCGTCAGCACTGGAATTTGACAACTGTCTACAACAGACAGGCACATTTCTGACTTTCCCTTCAAACAATGAGCTGCTGCCAAAGGCAGTACACTGCGCTCAGCCAGCCTCTCTTCTAACGTACGATGGTCATTCTTAAGTTCTCCCAAAACTTCCGAGAGGGAGGGTCGGGGTGTCCACGTGCCCATGTTTGTTCTGTTTCTCTTTGAAGGCAGACGTGGGTGCTAGAGGGGCGAGCGCTACCAGAGGAAATCAACAGCAACCACGGCACGGACTGCCGCTGGGGAACACACGCGCCTAACGGCTTCGCTTTGTAAGAATACTCCAGGCACTTTCCCACGTCCGTCACAGGGCAAAGGGCCAAGTACGCAGGCAGTTCCCATCGTAGGGGTGCAGGGGGAAATATCCGAGGGAGACTTATTTTCAAGTCACCTGAGTGAAGTCATACTATTCCTCCAGCAAGTAACATAGTAAATTCCCCAATTATCTTATAATTTCATATACTCGCTCGTCTTTTAGAATGAAGTACACAACGAGAAGTATAGTTATTGCACTGCCTAATCACACGATGCAACAGTTTAATGCAAAGCCATTGACACCACTTGAAACTTAGCGTTTACCTGCAAACATGAGTACTTGAAAGATTTCTGACTTCTTTTAACCTAAGTATCCAAAAAAGCACCGCTCACATTTACTAAGCACCTTCTTTTACCAGGATCCACGATAAAGGAGTGCCAAGGGATCTCAGCGAGTTCACCTGTCTGCCTCTGAAGGCCGAGTTCAATGCACTCGGCATGTGTTCCAAAATGCATTTTTCAGATAGATTTTCCCAGTGCCTATCTTCAGAATCACTTTCTACTACCACATATTATTGATGTGCCCTCAAATTCCATTGCACAGTCATTAGATCTGTGAATGACGTGATCTTTGAGAGAAAGTTCAGACTTTCAAACAAAGTTCAAACTCACATGGCAAGTTAGGGTAGGTATGCAGGCTAACCGAGGCACTGTTCTGGTTGCCTTCCAGTTCTCTGTAGTCCAAGTCAATTAAGTAACGGCTAAGGATGATTAAGAAAAAAGGTTTATCCAAAACAGACAGAAATGCTATTGACACGACTGTTACAACACTAAACCTTCTACTGTCAACAAGTTTAGGTTCCGTAGCATATTTCACATGAACTGTATTTAGACACAAGAAATTAGTCATGGTTAAACCCCCATGTCAGATATTGTATAATATAATTCACATATAATTCACAAAGCTATGCCCTCAAAATGAAAAGATATTTTGTTTTGAGACCTAATACCGTATGTACACAATAGCGACTTGAAGCATACTCTGCTCGGCATTTTTAAGTTAGCAACAAGGTTTATGAGGAAATTGAAATAATGCTTCCCAGCTGATTTGATAGACTTTTCTCAATGCTACCTACAAAATACACTGAAAATACAGACAAAATTATAGACTACTTACATTGATATTAGACACCGGACAATCCTTTTTGGCAAGTTTAAAGGCAAAGTAAGATACTTGAAAGATATCAGGTCTCCGTTCTTGATCGGGTTCAAGCATGTATCCTACACAAATCGATAACACCAAGTTAACAGCGTTGGATATCAAACAGCCTGTGGAGAGGACGTGCTGCCACAGCAAGAAGCAATTCAGCAGCTCTGCCAAATAAGCTTACCCTAGAGACAGTCATCTTTATTGTCACATTGGTTTTTAATACTTTTTGTCAAGTCACATAGTTTCTAGGTTCAAATGTAATTGGAGAAGACATACGCTATTCGATATTTCGACACTCAGCTGCGGAACGGGTAGCAACACTCAAGTAAGAACAACTTCAGAGAGAAACAACATAAACTCAACTCACAGGACTAGAAGTTTCTAGCGTTAAGACCTAAAACGTCAATGTCGCCAACAAAAGATTCACAGATATATCTAACTGCACCAGGCTAAGGCTCTACACCAGCTTTTGTCTTGCAGGTTTAGTTAGCTATGCCCACTTCTGTACATGAACGAAAAAAAAAAACGTAGTTCCAGGAATAAAAGGACTTCTTCTGACAAGACCCAGAATTTCTCACGGCCCTCTCAAACATTAGCTTCCCACACTACAAAGTCTGGTGTTTTTCAAGCAAATAAATATTAGCTTATATAGTTTAACAACGGGATGCACAGGACATAATCAGGAAGTGTCACCTAAGTGATAGAAGAACCTAAACAAACAGTGAAAGCAATCTTCTAAGCAAGCTAAGCCTCTAAAAATCTATTCGGCTACCAAGAACATGAAGAACCTATGGAAATTTAAGTTCACAGTTTTGATGAGAAAATGGAGCTACATTTCCCAAA
>VXBL01004605.1:458241-482776 GCA_013400195.1 Aramus guarauna
AACCACACACCTTAAAGTAATTTTTTTATTTAAAATAATATAGTTTTAGACAGATCTTGCAGTTTTCCTCAAATTCATTATTTCATGCCCAATATAGTTCACAGCAAGTTTTATTTTTAATGTGTTCTATGAAATAAAGCAGATGTAAACTAACAGTGACAGCACCGTTAAGTGGAAACGGAACACTTGTCATGAAGTGACTCCCGCCACTTGATTCTGAAATACTAGATTGATGAGGTGGAGAATATTCAGCTTGTTGCTCCCCAGCCCCCGCTTCGTTCAAGAGCTGAGACAAAGCCAGCAGGTCCCTGAAATACCTTTTATGACCAACTGCAGCTTTGTCTGGCTTCCATTCCAGCAAGACGGGAAGTTTACATGAGGAGATTCTTCCCCACCCACCCACACGTAGTCCGTGCCAATAATACTCATCTCGGCACAGCAGTTCACTGAATCTTAATAAATCAGCATTCATACTTACAAGGAGACAGGATTAACACCTGTACTCTTCTAAAAGTAGCACTGTGACACAGAGAAAAGTATTTAAGCCCTTGAAAGTTAATCTCATTTTGTCAGTTATTAGATATCTGCAGAAGGTAAATGCTTCCTGTGGTGACTGCTATTTCTACTATGAACGGGTGTTCAATCAAGTGGTTTGGTTTTGCTATTTCCTATTATACAAAAGCACAAACTATGCGTTCAAGGCATTCCCAACTTATAATTTATTTTTAAGACCTCCTATTCAAACTTCTTGAATTTTTCCATGTTCTGCCAGTTGCACTCTTTCTGGTTAACCTGCTCAAAGCTGAAAACAAAGACAACCGAAAAACCTCATTATTACCGTAAATGTTAGGTCCTGTATCTCTGTACCTGGACAACAAATTAATCGCTAGCCTCAGAGCTTTTTACTGTCCAAAATTTTCCTTCATACTCTGTGCTTTCAATCTTCTTCCAGAGCTCACGTCTGACACTTTCGGTTGCACAAACTTAATCAGATTTTTGTTGTGTTACAAACCACGAAGCTACTGTAAAGTTCGCCCCGGTGCAATTCATCTCAGTATACTTATGTTTCCACGCTAAACTTGCGGTTCCAATTCATCTAAGCACATCTGTCCAACCTGGACAGAAAATACTATTAACAGCCTGATATGCCATATAAAGTACACCCTTCAGAGCAAAGAAAGAACAGTTTTCCAACTTTTCACTCAAGAACCCAGCCAGTCTGCACCGTCCATCCAAGTCACTCGACTACGTTAGCGGCACCTTCTGGGTTTCATTTGATTTACAAGGGAAGACAATTGCCACGCCACCCAGATACTTACTTATCAAACAATGTATACTATGAGAGTATCGGGAATTGTCCGGAATGGTAAAGCTTCCATCGCAAATAGCAACTTGACTTTCTCCAAAGGGAAGCGAAAAGAAACAAAGTTTATACAGCAAGCAGCCAAGTGCCTGTAAAAAACAAATACAAGTGCTGTAAAGGGACGAGAGCAAACTTGTCCACAACCAAGCAGCACCAACAAGAAATAAATTGCATCCTAGCTACAGCTGATGCTTACACTGTTATGTAGAAGCCGCACTACACGACACGCTGTTGGTTTAACAAGCCGATACATAAAGCAGCTCTAAAAAAGCTTTCTTTCACACCGACTCTTGCGTTAGGCACCCAACTACCAAAATTAGAGCAGACCAGGGGCCGCATTCACTTCCTTGTATCACCCAGAGATACCGCTAGCGTTTCTGCTGAATTTAGTCTTGGTTTACCTCGCTGCACATCACCTAATCAAAACACCTTTCCTTATAACTCCGCTGACGAGTTTCCACGAGAAATCCTTGCTGACCGTCATGCAGCAACCCGAGCCGACAGTCAACAAGTTCTAAACCACACCCCCCTTAACTCAAAACGATCACCACGCACAGCATTCATTTTATTTACAGAGAACATAACTACCTAAGATACCCCTACTATATTCTGCATTGTATCGCTGCATGATACATTTCGCTTTTCAATAACAAGTTTTTTCTGTTAGTCAATGCTGCTCTTAACTTCCCGCACCCAGCTCGTAATTAGTTCCCTATTTCACAGTACCTGATTTTTTTGCTTACCCAGATATCTGCCTTGGTAGTAATTGGTTTTCCTCCGTAAAGATTGACCATTTCGGGAGCTCTGTATGACAGTGTCGTATACCTAGCAGTACATAATTAAAAAAGGACATAGGTGAAAAGCGTGCATCAGAACTGAAAGGGCGTTCTCCCCCATCTGCCACGCACGCGGCCTTCACGCCCAAGTTTCAGATACGCGCCCGGAATTGCCTTACGCAACGCAAGTCGTTTATTCTGTCTGCAGCACCGCAGAGAATGTCCGGAGTAGCAACGCAAAACCACCGTGCGCAAGAATAAATGTTAAATCAGCTAAAATTTGCTTTTATTTCCCCAGCACATATAGTTCCGCTCGAGTCCCTTGGCTTAAATACTACAGTAACCAGTAACGTGAAAAAGGTCATGTCAGAGTGCCACAAAAGTATTCCCTATCGTGCACCGAAAATACAGAACTCAGACTTCAAAAAGTAACGTCTCTAAATAATTACTAAACTGGCAGGCAAAGTATTTTTCAGAGCTGGAAGAAAAACCCTCTATCACTTTAAACTTGAAGAACAAGTAGCCTGTATTTTCTCCTCTGCGGCAGCTAGCCTGAAGAGGCAAAACCAAACTAATACATGTTTTCAAGAGTGTCACCTGTAGTAAAAGTTCAAATATTTTTCTGATCAGCCTTATGAGAATGAACACGGACCTCACTCTATAAAGAAGACCCTACGTAAAAATAACCATCGGAACGGATTTACCAGTTCTCTTGGTCTCATACCATTAGCTGTATTAAAATAGCACAAATTTGAAATATCCAAGTCCTAAAAGGGCCGGTAACCAGGAAACATTCTTGAACAATTTAAATGCTAAACAGCATGTTTTTTCCCAACCCTTATACTCTTACAAGTCTCAATGTTGCAAAAACAATCTGTAAATAAATAGAAGAAATCCATGCTACCAAACAGTTCCACTGTTTGCTTATATTTATGTCAACTTTAGTTCAATTTCAACTGTCAGCTGAATTCATATTCACAAGATACACACACAGTGCACAGCAATATGTGGAGTTTCCTAGCAGCACAACCATTGCTCATGACAGGCCACTTAAACGTCAACTTACTTTTTAATTTCTTCTTCAACCACATTAACACCATCTTTTTGAGGATTAAGATATTTGTTAGTGGCACTGCCGAAATCACAGAGAACATAGTTCCCGCTATCGTTTAACAATATATTCTCCACCTTGAAAGGAAATCGACACACAGAAACATTAGATGAAAAAACCAGCATTCATTTCCAAGTTAACTGCTACTACGTATTCTCACGCACAAACAGTAAAGTTGTCAGTAAAATCCACCGATAGACTGGGCATTAGCATTAAGTGATGTCTCACCGTTTAGCCTCTCCATTTACAGCTCCACCACCACCAAGCGCTTCCCTAACTACAAGTCAGTCTTAGTGAGAGACCTCCTACATTCTCAGTCCTTTCTAAGTGGATGGTTGATTTTAACCTCCATGTTCCTTTTGGTGAAGGTCATACCTTTAGATCCCGGTGAAGTATCGGTGTTTTGCACTGATGCAACCGGGCAACAGCTTCACAGGTATCACAAAATATTCGCATTACTTCTGACTCAGTAAAGCCTGTCTGCAGACGCTGATTCATCTGATTTACAACTTGCCCAGCTAAAGAAACAAGAGAGTTTTTTAAGTATTTTCTATCAGGTACAGAAGCGAAGACTTACTCATAAGCAACGAGTGCACAGATAAGACGCAATCACGTTTTCAACAGTAAGTTTATTTAAATAAAACCCATCTCGTTTTCCAAATGCACACCCTCACGTCATCCAAGAGGAGAAAGATTAGGCAGGGTAGAGGGCAAAAGCGTGGCCATCAGTGTTCACGTTACCTCCTTACTCCCTTGCCCAAAACAGTCATCAAGACTACCTTGGGCTCCTTACGGTACAGGCCGCACAAGCTGTAGCCTTTGCCGCTTCTACTGCAATTAAAGCCAACGGAAACCCCAACTGAACGTTTTCTTCCAGCATTACCAACGAAGAGGTGGGTTTTTTTTCTGGTCTATCAATATTTACTTTGTACTTGTAGCACTCTTCCTAATACCATCACTTATTCCGGTTAACCACCATCTGGCATTGTAAGGTCAGCGCCTAGTTAGCTTATATTTTAGATAAGCTTCAGCAGTTAAACTCAACAGCAAGTTTAGCCTGTGTGAGGTGGGGGGAAAAAATATCTAGAAACTGCCTGTTTTTACATATTGTTTCAAACAAAATTATACTATAAGGCAGGACCACAGGACTTTTATTGTTTTGTCCAGCATTATCAACGCTAACTATGCTATGGTCATTTATAACAAATCACCTGTCACAACAGCAAAAGATCTTTATCATTGGTATAAAAAAAAAAGCGCACAGTGAAAAGCTTGCCAATCTTTGCTGTCGAATGACGTTCCAGCTACATGTTGATTAGCGCAAACAGAACAATTTAACTTTATACTTCAACAAATAATTTCCCTGTTTGTAATCGTACTTAATTACAAAACCAAGTGAAACCGACTTTTGCATTTTCACAGTGTTCAAAAGCTCAGTGCCTAAGTAACAACGCAAACATAACAGCAAAAAGAACAAATGGGATTCCAGCTGTGAGATACATGTATTAACCTTTCATATTAAGGGAACAATTCTCAAGAAAAGCCCCCGGTGATAAATACAAACGTTTTCCCTGCATTTACTCTGAAAACCTAGAAGTTGACTCTTACCTCGACAGTACTCCATGAGAATGAGTACCTCCCAAACATTATCGCTTATAGAGTTAACTGCGCAATCCAAATAGCTCACTATGTTCTTGTGCCCAGATAACTCTTTCTGAAAAATAACATGCACATTACACTTCAACACAGAAAAATTTAAACAAATACAAGATAGTAAAAGTTTTCAGACAACCTGTTGATGATTCCAAGTTCAGTTAGCCCACGCCCCACATCCACTGCTCTGCTCTCGAAACAGTACCACACACACAGAACGTGAGCTCGTCTCTGCCAGCGATGTCAGAGTGACTGCTACACGATGCGGTTCCTACTCAAGAGAGAACATTTACGTGCTACTTGGAGAGGGCAAACGCATCCCAACTGTTGCGTTCTAAACCAACGCTGTGAAGGAGTAATAGGTAGAGCCTCGATATGTAGCAGAAATGGAAGAATCAAGCTACTCATGCCCTTCCCAAGCTAAATGGAAAAACAGTCTGTCAGTTATCAAAAAAAGGAGCTGGAAAAAAAAGCCACAACTGCTGTAGCGTCACCATTACAAAGTTACTACACATAAACAACTGGAGGTGTCCAAGAAAAAAGAAAAAAACCAACAACAAACCACAAAGCACACAACCTAAGAGCCATTTTACCTGCAGAATTTAGCAACGCTTATTTCACATCTGACTATATAAGCATTGTGATCTGTACTATGGAGTTTCTGCCTATAAGATAGCTTAAAGTTAACCTAAAAGTACCTCTTATACCAGATAATTACTAAGTGCTGCTATGATTAGAACCCATGTCATAATATCTGCTGGAAGGCAATATAACTGATTTTGTCTTGCCCAGTCAGCATCTTGCCCCCCCCCCCCTTTTTTTTTTTTTAAACCTGTCAAATAATCATCAACCCAAGCGTGATTGCCTAAACCTTCTAGTTTCTCGTTATTTGCTATTCCTCTGCTGAAAACCAACAGAAGCCACCAGCAGCATCCTTCAGCTAACACAGCTGTGGCACCCAGAGGCCTTGAGAATTTAAACTTGCCATTGCGTAACTGGAAGAAATTCCTTTCCATTGGGAACCGGAGGTACTGATCGAATTGACTGCGCTATCAAGTACATTTTTTTATATTGACATTAAGTTCATCGCAAACCAGCCCTCAACGCAGGTTCAGTTTCTGAAACTAACGGTGCAAAATCAGGTCCTCAAGGTGAAAAGAAAAGGTGGCCTAGAAGCAATTGAAGAGGCACTTGGTATACATATATTACAAATTAATACATTCTCCAGTTACAGATGATGGGCTTCTTACCATAATTGTAATTTCTCTCTTGCAGATGGTGAGATCCGGCACATTATTAACATACATTCGCTTCAGCGCACAACGTATCCCACCGTGGGTACGTACCAGAAACACAGTTGAGAAGCCACCTGGAAAAAAACCACAGTTACAAGCAAATTAAGGCACTGAGATTTTGTTATTCCTCTAGACAACACCACTACACACCAAAAAATGAATGAGAAAGTCTACATCGTTCATTGAGTGAGGACCAATAAGCACTTCAAAAGTTACAGACATTCACTACACTCAGGCAGACCAAAGGTAAAACAACACTCTCCCATTTTATCTGTCTTCTGTAAGCCTTAACTGCTGCTCAAGGCCTCAGGCAGATGACATTAGCATCGTCTCAAGGTTCACATGCACAGCTTTGCCACAGTTTTAGGAAATCTGCCTCATAGAAGAGCTCACGTCAATCCATATTCTCCTTAATTGACTGCGGTCTGACGGCAAGCCAACTATCATCATGGGAACTTTCCGGTAGTGCAAAAAGTCAGGTACGCATTCGGGACCAAAATATGTAGATTAAAACCACTGAGTACTCGGATAATCAGGCATCCAATTGAAATACACGTGTTTCATGTCTCCCGATATAATCTGCAAGCAGCGTTTTTTAAGTATAACGCATCTCATATGATCCATGTCTCACGTGCTTGAACAACTGTGCGTATGACAATTTACAACTCAAAAAGTTAGGTTTTAATAGGAATTCTTCTTTAAGATTAAATATCCTTTTTTTAACTTAATTGCTCATTTAGCCAAACGAGATGCTATGCTGTGAAAACCGAAATACTGCCAACTTTACTACAATGGCCCAAGTTCTGCATAATCATTCTACTTAACCTAGTTCACCTCAGGCCTTCCCAAAACATTAACAGGACACCTGCTCCTAAGTTATTGAAGTTCTAATGCCCAGCTCAGGCTCCCCTAATACCAGTCTGGGGAATTACGCCAAGAGGGATGCGCAGACCTTTGGCAGGGGAAGACTTTTTCCTACTATCCTCCCAATAAAGAGAGACTTTTTTTTTTTTTTTTTTTTTTTTAAGCACCAATATGTGGTCAAAAAATATGAAGTGATCCTCAGGTAAAGCACAAAAGCCTGAAAATTAGAAGACAAAAATTACTTCTTTTCTTTTTAACCAGTTTTATAGCCTTAAAATAGCAGGAGAACAAGAACAAAAAGGCCAGTTGTCAAGTTTCCCTGACAATTGTTTTCATATAACCAGAGCAGACAAGACTGAACAAAACCAATCACTTCCGAGTAGGGAAAAAAAAAAATGGAAATGGTAAGACAACTGCTCTTCTTGCCATTAGGTGGCAATATTAACCAGTACTTGAACCCTGAAGGAGCCATAAAAGCAAACCTATTGCCCACTTTGCCCGCTGTGCGACCTTCGGTGGGCTTCCATTAGTAAATGTCAGCGCTATAAAAATCCTCCCGCTGAAGAGCCGAGCGGCCTAACTCTGAACAAAACCTGATTAAGTTATTAATTTTTACAGGAATATTAATAGTCACCAATGTTCGGAGCATCTTTATCTAGAAAGCCCTGAACTATTAAACGTGTTCAGTCCTTTCTGATGTTACTTCTCACTGAAAGCACCGAAGCAAGCAATAATCAGTGCTGTGAACATTCAGGAAAACTCTCATTAAAGATCGCTATGCAGCAGGGGTGGGGGGCGAGGTGGAGGACGTGAGTACATACAGGGCAAGCAAATTCCAGGTGTTAAGTCACCATCTTCTCTGCAGGCTTCCATGCTTTCCCACTCATCGTGACCACTTCGGTCGCCTCCTTAATCTCCGGATCTAGTCAGGTCACGAGCTCCCCACAGCACACCACAAGTACCGCCATCTTACCAGCGACGAGGAACGCCACGACAGGCCGCAGCTGGGCCCAGGACAGGACCCTGGCCCTAGTTCGCTAGCCCATTTCTTCACCTGCTGCGCAACGACCAACAGCTTGGCCAACTGTGAGGCCTTTTCATCAAAAGGCAACCTAACTTCGGGTGGTGTTTTTTATAGGACGACCCAAAGTTTACAGCACCTTTCTTTGAAAATTGACAGAAAGGGCCTAGTGACTGTCACGGTTTAACCCTAGCCAGCAACTAAACGTTACACGTTAAAAACTGGCTGCTGTGAAACTTTCACCATCGTACTCCGTGTCACTCGAAGCCTGGATCACTTGGTCTGTTTTCCCTTAATTCTAGAACCAGAAGTCATCCAGACATGTTAACCATTTATGGTCTGCGTTTTACGGACTACGAATCCACTCAAAACAGAGATTAAAACCAGTCCCCCTCCAACTAGTAGCATGAATGGCCTGCAGACGGCCTCCAAGCAACGTGAAGAAATAAACACCTTCTCGCCCATCCGTAATGAAGGACAGCAGTAAGGCCTCATTAAATGTTACAAGCGAGCGCTCTTTGCCAGAACAAGAAAACACAACTCTGACCTCTACAGCTTTACGAGCTGCCAAGACACGGAAGAAGCCAGTGTCTCCAGAAAAACCAGAACGCTTACTGAGAAAGTCAGGCGAGAAGTAGTCCTCCCCCCTGACAAAAAGCATGACTTGACAGCAAAACAGCTCTGCATACCCACATGCACTTCCGTATAAAGCACCGGGAAAGGCCCTTTCTCAGTAAGCGCTAAGCCCTACATCCATGCGTTATTTGACGGGGAATTTTGAGTAAGCTCCTTTGTGCCATGGGTGCGGAGGAACCCATGTCAAGAGCTATGCCTCATTGCTCAGTTTTGATCACATCTTCAGACAATACATAATAAACACAGCGCATTCACCGAGGTGAGAGAGTGCTTGTGTGATCCCGATACGCTGCCATCTGTCACGCAGGCTCCTCTTTATTCGGCGGCTCAATTTCTTTTCTGGTGTATTCTGCAACACCCATAACTCTGTACGTTTATTAGCAACTTATTAGGACAATTACAGGGTGCTTTTCCAATTATCAGAAACTCCCCACTTGCCACAACAAATTCAGTCTGTCATCCATAGAGGCACCATCTTCTATTAGTCAATACAGACGCTGTATCACAGGAACTTGATGGGAGCTGTAGATTAAAATCATACACAAGAAATACTTTAGTTTTGCATAGAGAATACCATTTAGTTCTTCAGGCTAGCTACTTATATCTATTGGTGACAGCGAAACACACAGCAACTTGAACATTTTTAACCAAACACCGTGCGGTTGTTGAGAAACAACGCATTTACAGGAAGTTATAATGCAGTTTTCAAGCCTTAGGAAGAGTTTTCACTCAAGCGCTCAGTTTTTGTCAAAGCCTCCTCAGGACAAGGAAGCCACCGGCCACAATTCTGCCCTCCCGTTCCTGGCGCACCTCTGCACGAGAAGACGATGGGACATCCCGTTAACAAAGCTTCGGTTTCCCAGCAACGCGACAAAAACTCCTGCGACAGCTTGTCTATACCTCCTGTCGCATGCTAGGCTTCCACAGCATGGGTTGAAGGTCATCCGGTTTTCATCGTCCCAGCACACTGCCACCGCTGTACTCACGCCCGCGTCGCTGCCTTGTTCCCCCAGCCACCGGGAAGATGCCGTGCACCAACTGCCCCAGCACCCTGGCCGCAGGGCTGCCAACCCCAGGCCTAACACCTCTGCAAGCTCCTTGCCCGGAAAGCGCCGTGAAGTGGCCCTCCTGCTCAACAAAGCCCGTATTAAATGACATTCATCACGTATGTACACATTTATAATTTTGTATATTTATATGTATGCTCTTGTGCCTGTACACACGTGCGTGGATATTTTTAGCAAAACATACTCCAGAAGTCTGTCATGTACACGGGGCTCAGACGCAGCTCCATCCAGGAGAACAGTTGACAGATGTTGCCCGCAAGCTCAAGAGCTCAGCATTCCCAAAACCAAGAACAGAAATAGCTCCCTACTTCTAAAATAATATTACTCCACTTTATTTTAAGCCTACAGACAATGCATTCCAAGGGACATACCGTCGTTTCTTTTCCCACTGCCCACACAAATTCCCGCCGCATAAAAATCTGAGTATGAAGGCTGGTTTAAACAAGCAGCGCTGCTTTCTTCAAACCAGCATCTACTTTTAAGGCAGCGCCGTAAAAATAGCCAACGTGACCTTACAGTACCCCCCGTTAAAAAAAAAGATCTGCTACGCATACCTCCACCTGCTAACGGGACTGTTAGCCCTGTCGACCAGCAGGCCCTCTCACATTTTCTTTCTCCTAGACCAACTGCAGTCCGACTTCGCAAAAAGTTTTGACATAAGCACCCAAGACTACTCGGGGCATCCAAGATGCTTCAAGTTACTGAGGTGCCCCGGCAAAGATCAGTTAAGGTCTGCTGTAGATTTCTGTGGCAAGTTTACTCATTTATAACCCCTATGGACCAGAGGTGCCCCACTGCAAAACTGGAAAAAAAAATTGATCTGGTGTTCTTAGTGGCAAAGACAGAAGCAGTTACATTGGGAAGCAGAGCATACCAATACTAAATGCACAAATCACTTAATTTTTTAGCCATTTAAAAACCATTACATCAACTGATACAGTGCGCGGCCATCACCGAAACGCACAGATGCCCACGATGCAAATAGGTAAGAATATTTTTATCACGAAGCAGTACTTAAAGCTTTAACCCCGGCAAAGTCCACATACTTAGAGACTTGAACACATCAACTATACTTTCTCTTAACACCAAAGATCCCAAGAGCTTGCTGCAGCACACAACATTGACTCATACACATTTAAGCGCTACACAACACGTTACAGGAAACTGCCCAGAAACCAGAGGAAATCCCCTCACGGCAAGACAGGCAAGAGATAAGACTGATAAGGGGGTGGAATGCAGAGGAATATTAAAAATACCCATCCCAAATTGGCATCTTTTTCTTCCGTTAAAACCCAAGAACCATTCCTATGCCGTTACTCTGGACGGTTTTCCCTGCACAGTGCTGAAGTTACTACTCATCAAAAAGCCTTCAGAGGAATTTTTAGTCATCGTCTCTGACAATCCTGTCATTCCCTCCAGGCCACGAAGGACCAGCAAGAAAGCCCAGGAGACGGCTGGCTGACCCGCAAGCGCGCACCACCAGGTCATATCGAAGCTCTCGTCCCCCAACACCCCCAAGTCCTTCTCCTCAGGGCTGCTCTCAATCCATTCCCCACCCAGCCTATAGCTGCGCTTGGGACTGTGCCAACCCACGTGCAGGACCTTCCGCTCAGCCTTGTTGAACTCGATGCGGTTTGCACAGACCCACCTCTCCAGCCTGTCCAGGTCCCTCTGGACGGCATCCGTTCCGTCCGGCGCGTCAACCGCACAACTCCGTGTCATCGGCAAAATTGCCGAGGTTACGTTCGGTGCGCCCTCTAAGTAATAGATCGTCTTCCGTGCCCGAGTCAAAACATTGTGTTACTTAGGGTAAAACCGATCCCTTCTTTAACCCGTGTTCATGTTACAATAAATACAAAAAACATCTCTGCATTTCCACTAGTCACAACCACTGTACTATTTACGTAATACTACCTTGTCACCTCCTCTTGCTATTCACTAAAACAACCCCCACATTTTCCTCCACGACCATACCTGACAGACTCTTGTGTTTAAGTCAAAGACCTACTTTCTCTTAATTCAGAAGAGAGCACAGAACGTGACTAGTAGATCACCATCAGTGCAATTAATAGACGGTGAAGATCAAAACATAAACCTCTTTCCACATACAGATGCAAGAAAAAAAAAAAAAAAAAAATCACACTGTAACAGAAATTACTTGAGACTATTAAACAGGTCCATTATCTATACTAACAGAAACCCAAAGTAGGAAATTACGGTAAAATTTGGCAACAAGTGACAATCCACTGGGCTTCATTAACCAAGTCAGCTCTGGCAGCTCCAGGGCTACGCTGTCACACAGACACTTGCTACTCGATTTATTAGAAACACAAGTTAAGTGTAACACAGAAGAAGGCGTAGTACCGTAGGTTTGCCTAACAGAAAGAACAAGGCCTTTCTTCTCACAAAAACAGTTCCAGTATTTAGGTTTGAAGTGACTAATGCAGTCTGCTCCCAGCATCCGTGGGGACCAGGAAACACTTCAGCACCAGACAGAGTTAGAGTTATCACAGTACTACCATTAGTTTACAGGCACATCAGTAACAAAAGCAAAACAGCCTTCAGTCCGACACCTGCTACTTCAGTGCTCGTGGAACCACCTTCCGGCCCGAGAACAACGCCATCTTCCACCAGCCCAAGGATCTTCAAACAATTCTTAATTTTGACACGTACAGCAGCGCAATCAAACCTTTCATTTTCTGGAAACCCTTTATTCCTTTGCAAATGCATTTCTTGCACATCCCAGCACACTTCAACAAACACGCTTTCCCATCATAGAGAAGGTCAGCATTTTGAAAGCCCATTTCCTTTGTACAAGCTGAAAAAATTCTGTCCAGTACTGCTGCCAAGTTTACCATCCACAGTGTACTGTAGTACTCTGAACTGCACCCCTTACTAACTTGGCATTTTTACTGTCTCCCTAGCCGGCATAAACCAGTTCCGCAATTTGAAGAAGAAGTTCAAGAAATACAATCCACATTTCTGAAGCCAACAAACACTTGTCAAGAGTGACAGCAATTTGCAGGAGCAAGCAATACTTTTCTCCAAGAGATAGAGCTTCACGTCATTGATGCTTCCCTTTCCAAACAGTAAGCTTTGAGAACAAATAGAAACCCCTAACAGAACCCTACCAACCCACCTGAACGGTACTTTTTAGTCAAGGTCAAGACTGTTGACTAAACGTTTATATAAGGGATTACGCTGTGTGTTCTAGGCCAGAACAGCTAATTCAATTCCCTTTCGCTGTGCCATTAAACCTCCAGTCTCTCCAACTTCAGCTCGCTAGACCTATCACGTTAGTCAAGGTGAAACCAAGGTGATGCCTTTAGGCAGGATGTGCTTCCTGCTCAACTCATCACAAGAAAGCATCTCATCTTCTCCCAGACATTGCCAAGTCACCTAAAACGACCACCCGCTAGCACAGCTTAAAAAAACACACAAAAAAAAACCCAAACACAAAAAAACCCCGAACAAACCTAAACCAAACAAAAACACCCTACAACCCTAAGATCTTTAGACAGCAGTTCTATGTTCAACACGTGGAAAAGGGTTTTTCCCCATCCCTCCTGACTTTCTACTGGTTCACTGCATTCAGCTCCCTACGAAGTTTACTCTGAACCAAAAACAGAGGGAGTTTGAAAAGCAGGACAGTGGCATTATCTGTGAATATAGACTAGACAGGAAAATTAAGTTATTCATTCTACAGCTATGATCAATAGGATCCATTCATTCAATTCATTCTATAGATTCATTTCAAACATCACTTGCTAAGCATTTTTAATACACCCAACACTTTCGGTTTTTTGTTTTTTTTTAAAAACACCTCGATTTGAACTCCAATACAATAAACATGCGTCAAAACAAAATACAGTTACAGATCCGTTAAATCGGTGGGTGCAGATACATTATACACCTAATGCTACTAAACAGTTACCACCCAATTAAAAACACCAAAACACAAAATCAAAACCCACACCTTTTTCTTGAACTACCTTTTATTTCCCATGTAGTTAGTCCTTCCTCTTCCTTGGAATCACTAGTTTATTTGTGATTTAAATATGCAAGCGTAAGAAGCCGAAGCAGAGCGAGTCAGAGAACAGCTCTACAGCCTCCCACGTGACTAACTCGCCCACCGAATACCACAAAGCTCCCATAGCACAGGAACAAGGCAAAGCATAAGGTTCCCAGCTCCAGCAAAACGGCCAGTTCTGCGGCATCTTGGACAAGTGCCACATTTCATTGAAAGAGCAACAGAACACTGAGCAGGCTATGCGGATAAAAACCAAGCGACTCATAATGGTAGAAGCGTTTCAGACTGAGGCAGATGTCATAGGAAGATTCCCTGGTTCACTTTTTTCAAGGCATGACACACGTACTAAATGAGCAAGATGAAACGTGTCTCTTCACTGAGATGAAGAGCCTACATAGTCTCACTCACACCTTCACATCTGAGCGCCATGGCCAGCCAACTCGTTGACCGCTTTTCCGACGTGAGCATGATCACAACAGGATTAACTGGCTGGAATTAGTTGTTAAAAATATCTACGATGACTGTTTGAGGCATTCTGTATAAGGATATTCATTATCTCACCTCATCTTCTTTAGCTGTCTGCAAATACTTGTATATTTTTGTACTCTGAGCACACCAAAAAGGCACATATAGATACATTTGGCAGATGAACAACAGGGGACCAATAAACTTTCGCAAGAGCAAAACACCTGAAATTTGGCCTGCTTAAACCAATAAATGGAAAAGTGTTTTAGGTAATAAAATTTCCTCGGCACCTGCACGGAGGCAGGCAGTTCTGAAAACTCTATCTGATACATTCTGAATGCATTCGAATACTTCGCATACAAAATATCTCCATCAGTAGTGCTATGCAAATTATTTTACATCACCTCTATGGTTTGGATTCTTTCGGTAACAGTATTTTCAAACTTCACACTGTGACGTGTGACAACTTAAAAAGAGACACTGAAACTTCCAAACCCTATAAGCAGCTTGATCCTTATAAATAAACAAGCCTTGCTGCAATGGCAACAGGATTCTGAGTATCAGAGTCAAGACGATCAAAATCAGTTAATGTCTCTCACCCATCTATTGCGTTTCACGGCAGAGCTGGCCAACAGCAGTAACTCTGAACAAGGTAGTTATTCGTGAAGTGGACCGGTCTGGAAGCTGGCGTGTTTTTGAGTTAATTTCAAAAAATGAAGCGTCAGGACCCACCTACCACCTAAACCCAGAGCTGTCCTTCAATAAAAACTTCCTTTGACAACCACTGCTATGTAATCCGATGTCATCTTAACAGAACAGCAAGTCTAAAGGATGAAGTAAAATTATCTGTTTGATGGAGATGATCAAAGATTTAAAGAAACCACAAAGCTGGGAAACTAATGCTGTAAATTCAAAGCAATATTTGAGTAATTTGAAGATGTCTACATGACTAAACCAAGCAAGGTGCAGCACACTGTTTCCTTTTGATGACTTCTTGTACGGTTACGCTGCTTTTAGAACTACCATAACAATATAAGCTTCCTTTTCCATCTGCAGAGTGGCTACGGCATCTCTGGATAGCACATTCTGAGAACGAATAACGCTCCCGATGAGGAGCCAAGTGATAGTACCCAATTGCTATCTCATATAAACGGAGCTCAAGGTGAAGGTCTCAACTCTACAGACACAGACTGTGCTCTATGGAGAGACGGCAGGGCTGCAATTAGTTCCTTTTTTCCAAAAACTTCATTTTCCTGCACATCATGAGCAAAACAGAACAGATCCCACGTCTAACAATTTGGTATGTCAAATTTCATTCGCGCTTCCTATTCTTGTCCCGTGGAACACACGTTCCATTCAAGTCAGGTGCTTAGACATGCGTGTCAGAACAATATAGCTCCTTATATTCTTTAATGATCTATTTGATCCGTACGCGAGACCTCGAGTTCAAAACCAAAGCACTAAGCGGAACCACCATCTCCTGTGTTTACGCTGCTGCACTGCAGAAGAGCGCTTGGTTCCGTCAGAGTTCTTAAATAGCACAGACCAAGCCCATGCACATATAGCACTTGGATCAAGATTAGCTCCACGTTTTCTTCCTTCGTACCTTGTCTATCCAAAGAAACAGCGCTTTCATGTAGTTTCATGGAAGTTATTTAGTAATTATCCAAAACAGAAAAAAAAGTTTAGGAACCAACTTCGTAAATGAAAGCACATTGAGTTTTTCAGCCTACATGAATTGCAGAAGAACCTAAAAACACGTCATCTTAATCGCTTTTAAAACTATTTTTTGTTTCCTAAGAAAAGCGGCAAAAAGCTGCATGGATAACTCCTTAGAACTGCTACTAAAAGACAAGATGCACAGAGAGATACCATCGTCGAAACAACAACTGAAAAGGAAGTCAAGTCAGTCAGGAAACAGAACGACAATTAAACCAAAAATTGGACCATAGAAATACGTATCTCTTGCAGACTTGCACATTAAAGCTTCAAGGTGCCACAGGAACAAATTAGTCCATTCAAATAACATGCAAGCTCGCAAGGAAGCTCTACATACACATTATTCCGAATAAAATCTCTTAAGTCCTGGAATATCACAATTCCTGCCATAGTTTTGTACACGGCGACCAAGGAACAGCTTATTACAGCAGCCATGAGGAAGAGACCGTCGTAGAGCCAGGACGTGCCAAACTCTGCCCGTATCTCTTGTACGGACTTGTATGATTTGGAGAAAAATCCTTGATCTTCCTCTACTTCTCCATCTGCTGGATAATGACTCTCCCTAAGGAGATGCGATGTTCTTCAGATCCAATACCAGCTTTGAGACCTCTTGAAGATCAAGACAAAAAAAAATCCTAAGAGGTGTTGGAGACCATTAGAAATAGGTGACTATTTGCAACATTTCGGGAAGCAGCTGTTCATCCAGGGCATTAACAGTTTTTAAGCTAAACCTATAAACACACACAAGGAAAAACTTCCTTTCCAGAACACATGCCTGCACATCTAACAAATTCTTAGGAAGAGGGCAGCATCTCAAGCAATCAAGTTACAATCGGGTGACTGACCACGTCCGTGCTCCTCGTTAGCCCCACGTGCAGAACACTGTTCCCTAGAACCGCCAGCCGTCTGACATTCCTACACTCCGCGGTCTGGCAGGCATAGAGCATTCATGGTGTCAGTCAACGCAGCTCTGCTTACCGACGGCAACTCCTTCCACCGCGCTAACGTACTTGCCCAGGCTATCAGGGAGGCAAAGAACAGCCGCAAAAAGTCAAATAGAGCCCAAGATTAAGAAATTGAACAGTTTGGAGAATGAAGACTTAAAAAGAACGGCGTAAACCAAAACAGTGTCAGAGACAAGAGGCACAACCTAACTCATTACCTCAAACACTTTTCCTCTCAACCAGAGGTGAAATCCATTTAGCAAGAAGTGTGACAGTCATCAGACAGCACACGTTTACAGCTAAAACAAACAAACATCTTGAACTAGAAAGCTGTCCAAGTTCACACGGTTCACGTGTATACAGTAAAGCACGCTCTTTCCCAGATGCGAAAGGAAAGCAAGTCTGTAATTACGCCGCTCCATAGAGACCACGTCCCATCTCCGGCATTAACTTCGGTTGTCTGCGCACAGAACAAACGCGTAGATACTTCCACGTGGGTAACGTACCAGTTGAGGACTGACAGCTCTGATATTACGCTATCGAAAGGCAGAGAAATCAACACGCTCTTCCCGGAAGCACTGGTTTCTACTTAACACCTGTCTGAAAATGAATTCTACTTTCATTAGCTAACAAGGTCTTTCTTTTCTATCTTCACATGCAAAATACTGAGATGTACTGAAAAAAAGGAAAAATAGACTTTCGGTTGAACCAACAAAACTCACTCACCCAAAATAAGATGCTGTGCAGCTTCTTTTAAAGCCCAGCCAAGTCTTTCACGGACCAAGCTAATATATCCTCTATTATCCCATGCTGCCTTACCCCGTGAGGGTGGCCAGGAGTTTCACAGTAAAACCACCTGCACACCGACACCCCCTTTTTATGACTACCCTAACGTAAGCATACTTTATCAAAACACATCTGCAAGAACAAAAAGCAAGTAGGTGGCACATACACACTTTCATCCGTCACACCTGTCTTTCACCAAAATTTGGCAAAGTAAAGATGGCTTGAGGTTGTGTGTCATATTAACATGATAGGGCTACAAATCAAGTTGCTTCTCCCATATAACCGTCGGACTCTTGGCCACTATCCCAAAAGACTTAGCTCAGAAGCACTAGATTCCAAAGTACTTGCTCAGTATTTAACTACTTCTGGGCACACAAAAATTAAATAGATAAGGCTCTTGAAAAACAAGAGATTTGCGTGCCCTCAACAGGGGTGTAATACCACACGTTCACGTACCTTGCCACACAGAAAGGAGCGCCCTTAGGGGATGCCAAGACTAACAGCTTGACAACCGAAGAGCTTTAGACCACGTGTCCCTAAGAGCTGAACTTGGTCATACCTGTATGATAGATACATCCCTTTCAGACTACACGTATTTCCTAGCCCGTTAATTTCTCCATTTAAGAGAGGCACGCACAGCTCTGCCAAGCACCACGAGAATGACTGTTCTCGTTCTTCCAAAGCACCACCAAAGCTCAGTTACTACACCAGCTACCTGACTAACAAAACTGAAGTTCAGTCATTCCTTTTGGGTGCTACTTCACATGAAAAGATATTTTTACCCCCACGTTGACATGAGACTACGAACACATGCAAATACCCAAACTACTTCCTACTTTGTTTTCTGTTTCATGACACCGAATACAGCTGCTACATCCTGCAACAGGCAAAACAACGCTCTTGTTTCAAATCGTTAGCTGCCTTCATCAGCCTCGGAAAGCCCGAAGATCCATCCCAAGCACTACAGCACCGGCTCCCTATCTTTCGTTACCTAGCCATCAAAACTTGGTTCAGTATCTCCACGCCTGCCATCCTGGAGCTAGACGGGCAGTAACGCAGTCGTGCCGACGACTGGGACTGTGCCAGAGCTTTACACGTGCTATGCTGTACTCTTAGCCAAAACGAGAATCAGGAAGCTTCAAGCACTCGCGCTGCTTTTCTTCTCCCTTTACCTTTTTAACTTGAACAAACCATTTCTGCTACTCAAACATTATCTAAGCAAAACTGTTTTAGACAGAGCAACAGGCACGACCTTTACAGTCATGTGCGGACATAGGTCACGTTACACTGAAAAAGATCGACACGACCAATCTCAACTCAAGTTCCACAAGCTGTCTTTCCAGACAACTGTCCTGCTTATAATCCATCTAAAAAAACTGAACTAGATTCCAACTGAAAAGGAAACGGTCATTACCGCAAAGAGCGGCAAGTCACATGCTGCGCCACCACTAAACTAAGGAAGAAAACCAGTAACGAACACATCAGCTCGCCACATCTCAGGAGACTGCCACGCCACGTAGTCAGGACCCAAGAAGCGACCAAGCACCAGCTGTATTCGTAACACCTGCCACAAGAAAACTCTCCCACCGTACAAACAGAATCTCCGAGTTAGACAGTCCATCCACACCACATTTAAACACTTCCATACTAAAGTTAACGGATCCATTACAATGGCATTTGTCCCCATTTGCCTCTTCAGAACAAAGCGCAACAAACGAGCCACACGGTCACACGATGCTGCACGGTGGCACGCTTAAGAACTTAGAGCGGCTGCCGCAGTTCCAAATCCCCAAGATAACTTAGTCTCAAGAACTAAAAATCAGGGTATAAAAAGTTAATTGAAGCGAGGCTTAACAACACCTCCTAGAAAGACAAGACCCTTATACACATCAGAAAGTCCATCTATTTGGATTACTAATCGAACTGCTATTGCCAAGACACTAGCGGGGGAAGAAAAAACCCACACACAAAACTTGAAAGACTATCCTGATGGCAGGACTGATTTCTAACAACTTATCACACTTCCTTTCTGGATAACAAGCAATTCAACCTTTACCAGAGCTGTGATGCTGATCAAATTTTAAGATTCCCCTTCTTCCCTTATGCAATCAATGGAATTAAAACCTTCAGGAAAACACGCTTGTGCTAAGAATTAAACAGCATGACAACTTAAAAAGGCACAGCACAAGATCTCACAAAGCAGGACTTGGATTCCTCTCCGTTAAGGTGCTAGTTGTCTTGGGCCTCGACTGGCAAAGTAAGGCAAAAACCCCACCAACTGAAAAATGAACTCAATCGACTACGTGCAAAGACTGTGCGCTCAGTTTAAGTAGGACGATAGAGCTTGCTAGAAGCTTGTCCTTCACTAATTTGCTGGTAATGGCTCCAAGAGACTACACCGTGGGATGGATTATGAAAGAAAGGAGAAAGAATTGCCAATTTTATAAAGCAGAGACTCAAAGTTTTCCCTTGTCCTCTCTATCGAGAGGGCCCTCCTCACAGAGAAATATGCTTTAACCATCACATTCAATCAATGAAGCAAAGCTCCCGAGTTACACAAGCATTAACTAATTAACTTAAAAGCCATCACCACTTGAGTGGCTTTTTCCCTGCCTCTCTAGTCTTAGATAAAAGGTCACTTAGAAAAACAACAGCCTCCCAAGATAGGGCGCCAAAATGCTCAACAGCACAGAGCTCCGAAGTCGCCATTTTATCAGCTGGAACGAGCGTAACTGCTCTCAAACAACTTCTTTCCACACGCACCGGGGCAAAGGAAATAGATAAAGTTAAGCCACAACAGCAGTCATGTGTCATGTCCAACCCGTCCTATCCAAAGCTTTAGGACACAGGAAAGTTAAAGAGCAGCCTATAGCTTTTCTAAACACAGTGATATTATCTACCACTACTTTACATCCCATCTGGGTACTTCCGGGAGCAAGTTGCACAGGGTCTTACCTAGTTTCTTGCCTGTCAGTCTTTGGCATTGCACCTACGCTTTCCAAAGCAAAGCACTTGGTGGTGGGAAGGTTAAAAAGAAAAAAAAGAAAAAAAAAAAAAAAGAAAAAACACCCAAACCACCAAATAACTGTACTGAACTACTGACAAGAGGGTTTTGTTTGCTCCAAATGCAGCCAGGCTGGTCCTTCCCAAAAAAAACGCAACATTTTCAAGGGCAGGAGCATCGCCCTCTGGTGCTATATACAGAGCGCGCAAAGACACTCCTCACGTGTAACGTGGGTGAACATCTGTATCATAGGCAAACAGTTATTATGGGATCATCCTGAGTAATCCAGTTCAGTAAAGCTCACCCACAGGCAGACTAGCATTCCCAGTATGTGACAAAAAAACCTAACCAACAACAACTGAGACCACCCACACGCTTGTTTGAAGGACACCACTACTGTTACCACAAGGTTCTTTGCTGAAGGTGACTCCAAGTCCAGTAGCACTGGCCCAGTAAATAAGTCCACAACTACCTGCTACCTACATAATGCTTTTATCATGAAATGAAAGAGTAACCCATCAGAACATGTCGACCCTCTTAAGTTCCCTGAAAAGTACAAACCTCAGACAACCTAAGCTTTGCATTCCATCATCTCCCTTCTTTTAGCAGGGGACTAAGGCCCAGCTCATTTTTGAGGCACTTGTAGATTAACGAGCAACGAGAAGCACAGATTTCTGCCTCTTTGGTGGGCTACTTCCCACCGGACAGGTGCTTAGTGCCTCTATAGGCTGTTTCTTTGAAGGGGCGAGGGGAGGCAGGAGAGGGACCAACAACAGGAGAAAACTGCCTGACATGGAGTTACCCCATCGCTCTGCTGGGCTCGACATACCTAATTAAGAAATCAGTAAGCGTCCAGATATGGTACTAGTTGTCCTGGACAACAGGAGCAGAAGCAGCCTGAAGAACCACTTGAAACTACAGTGAAACTTTCAACAGCAGATCAAGACATGCAGGAGACTGGATGACGGTTTATTACCGGTACCAAGGAAGGAAAAAACATCACACGATACTACTTTGTTTTGTTTTTTAACAAGATGCAACACCATATGCCCATGATTCCATTAACCAATTCTGAATTTTAAAAAAATGAAAGCAGTACAATGATTGTTTTTCCATGCTCACAAATTAGCTTCCAAACCAGGCCACACACGTTTGGGAGCGAAGCTGCAGAGTCCACCGCACAGTTCATCTACATTGTCTTTTATTTGTTTTTTATTTTTTTAAACATCTGTAACTGTCTCCGCTTGCTTTATCTGCATTCATCAAAAACATATCCACATAATGAATTTCAATACAGCACTGAGCATGCCCACTTGTGTCTGCTCATGGTCCAAAGACAACTTCCAAACTCTTAAAGTCTTTGTTCACTTAAGCATCCCCAAGATCTGCCAAGCCATCGAGACAATAAGACAACTCAGTATCTTCCAATGCCTACCCTTATAGTCTCCAGAAAAAACTAGTTTCACTGCAGTTCTTGCTCTTCAATAACTCCCCCCTGTTTAACTCAATGCAAACAATCAAGTACTATTATCCCCATGTCAAGCCACAACTGTCTGCCTCCTCCTTACATAAACCAAAAATATTTTGGGAAGTTGCAATGTTTTACTTTCCTTTTTGCTCCTCACAATAGTGACTGGTCTGGATTGACATTTGACATCAATTTAAAAGGATGTTTCATAGTTGTTACGTCCAGTTGACTAGAACTTCTGAACCCGAAAGTCTTTTTCTTTATTGGAGTCACCCTAACTAACTTGGCCGTGCACCATTTGTAACTTTGAAAGGACAGAACTCTCCATATTTTTGTCAGATTTCATTTTCTAACTTCAGCTGCACCACGCATACTCTTGTTCAACAAAAAGACACAGAGAGAAGGCATTTGCTCTGCCTGTAACAGTCATTACATATACTTCTACCATCCCCTGGAAATGGTTAAGAACTCATTGTCTACATCAGGCCTTAACCCAAACTGACTGTTCTTTCCCCATTTCTTCAGAAACAAACCTTAATAACAAGTACCTCCATCCAACAAACTGACCCTTGGGTTCAGAAGGCTAAGCAGTCACCCCAAGAGAGCTGCGTTTCAAACCACAGAAACCCCCCAAGAGCCCACCAACTACAGCACTTCAAACTTTGGGCCTCCCTTACTACCAAAGGATGCAGTTGCTTCACACAGCGTTACACACATTTGTGCAGAAAAACTAGACCGTAATGCTACGTACTTCTGCCTTTTAAACACCGCAATAAAATGCTATTGTCCAAGGCTCCAGAAAAGCATTTTCAGGGCAACAGCTGTATCGACGCAGGAAATCTCCCAAAGATTCATTACATTTGTTACTACCGCCTAACAAGCTGGTTACCACTTGAGCCTTTTGGCATCGCTACTGGCGCTCGCTCTGGTTACCGGGAGCCTAAGTCCTTCGCAAAAGCAAGAGCTAGCTTCCTAAGACAACTCAGACGCAAAATTTGCAAGGGGTGGACGGGGTTGCAGGCGTTTAAACAGTTTGAATTCGACAGACGTAGAATGCTATTAATTCCAACAGCTAGTAAAAAAGCCTAGCCATACCACGCCACTAACAGAACGTTATCCATTCTGAAATAGGCTTGGTGTTAAATTCATTGTATTTGTTAACTTCATAACCATGCTTTGTGTCACACAACCTAAAACTCCAACGCGAGCCTCTTAAAGCAACTCGTAAATGGCATTTCATCAGCACTGCATAACACGAACTACCTGACAAGCCCAAGACGGCTCGTTTTTTTACACAACCCGGTATGCAGTTAGCTAGGCCCTGACCTCATTTTCGTAAGCCAAAGACAAAACATTGCCTTTTCTACATTAAGTACCGATTCCACTACACTACTAACACTTTTTCCAGGTAGCAATGAAAATTTAAGTACCGCCTATGTGTTTGCATTTTGAGTAGCAATAGCTTCTGCACCTACTTGTTATAACCGCACCTGAAATCTTCATCAAGAAATGCACGTAAGCAATGAAAGTTTAATAGCGCATTTATGCATAAACTGGTCTAAGCAATAGACAGACATAAAAATGACAAAGATAAATTATTTCACCCACAACATGCAAAGCTGCGCGTTGCAGCATTGCAAAAGTCCGTAACCATGAAGTATACGGGACTAGCCCCGTGCTCCGTGACCTAGGAAGTGAATTACCATTCATACACCGCATCGGCCGAGGGATCAACGCTGCGCTGCTTCCCTCACATGCCGAGTCAAACTCGACCGTGGCCGTTCTCACCATGCCCCGCAGCAGCGGCCGATGAAGTCGTACAGCTACCAACGCCTTCCAGTTCCACGGGTACCTGAATTCACGCAGCTCTCCCGCAGCAGCCCAAGTGCAAGGTAACAGGCAGTTCCACGAGTACCTGACCTCACGCAGCTCTCCTGCGGACCCCACGGAGGACTGACGACACCAAGGGCGAGTGAACGGGCAGAAGCACAAGCCAAGCGCCGCGCAGCACCGGGAGGACAGCGATTCCCCACAGCAGAACTTGCTAGCGCTGCAACTTCACTCGTGACCCTGCAGCACTCCACTGCATTCCAGCAAGGAAGATCACGGTTTTTGTTTTTTGTTTTCTCAGATTAGCTGGCAAAAGCCTACTACAGGATTAAACCGGTTACCGGCCAGGCCGCTCCGAGCCCGGCTGACCCCGCGGATCACCGGCCGCAGCAGCAGCGCCGGGCCGCTCCCGCAGACATCCCGTATCGCTTTATGCTCGACAATACGCCCGGAAACTCCCGGGCACCGGCCCCAAACACAAGCACCCCGCACGGGACCCCTCC
>VXBL01004605.1:483638-496359 GCA_013400195.1 Aramus guarauna
CCTGCGGACCCGCTGGGCTCCCTAGAGTGCTCCCAGCCGGGGCAGTAGCCGCGGAAAGCTTTGGTGGCCCGTGCGCTGAGCGGAGCCTGGGAGGTGCCTCGCTGACAAGAAGTGGTGAAAGGATGGACCCGGCCAGGAAAACACGAGCTGTACGTTTCCCACGGGGAAATGTACCGGCCGCGGGCACCCTCCCTATAGACAGTGACAGAGCAACCCTGGGGAGGTGCCGGCACAACCATCCCTTCACCTCTGACGTTTCCGGGAAAATAAGAATTGTATTAGAAAAACGGTTTCCAAACCGCGAGAAGTGCCGTGTCCCGCAGGGCCTCGCTTAAGTTGGCCAGCGCGGTCGGAAAGGGGCGCGAGCCACGGCAGCACGGAGCGCTGACGGCAAGGTACGTTGCTAGCACAGGGCTGCCGGGGGCAAGCGTGGCTGGTGTCACGGTTCCCTGGAAGCAACACCGGGAAACACCTTGCCCTTCCAAATCGTTATCTCGAATTGCCAACTCAAATTCACATTCAGACTGAAACCAAATTTCAAACTGTCCGAAAGGGCAGTGACATCCAGTTTTTGTCCTTAAACAATGACTCCAGTCATCAAAAAATGGCGAGAGATCACAGTCACTGAAAACATAACTTTGTTCCAAGCCTGTTCTCCTCCCTGTGCAAATACATGCGGCGTACTCGTGCATTTTTTTTCCCCTTACCGAATGTAATCATACAATAAAAGCAAAATTGATACGGGATCCCCTGTCAATCTCTCGTAGGAATGAATGAAGCTGCACTTTTGGCTTCTCTAGCGGGAGTTTAACAACGCAGCCTTTCGCACCGACGCCTAGGTTGCGGATGGATATCGATTGCACCCATTGGTGCAGTAAAACCGCTGGAGACGTCAGAAGCTTAGATCTTTGGGATAACGTTTCAACAATCGAATTAGTTTTGACTTAATCACATTGCCGTACTCTGAGCCGGTAACAAAATGACAGTATTTCTCTATTGAAGTGACAACTTGTCATACGCTGAAAGCGCTGGTACAGCTATTTGCATCAGTAGTCCCCTTTCTGTAGTCACTGCCATCCTTGCAGTTACAGGAGATCAATTTTTCAGCAGCATATAGAGACTCTAATTCACAGTTTTCCCTAGATGAGAAAGGTATTTTGACTGCAGATGAAAGGAAAAGAGTACTGTGAGAGGAACGGCATTTCGTTAATGAGGGCATTCTTACAGTGATATATACCTGCGCTCCTTAGATCTACGCTTTTAATTATGTCTCTGAGAAAAAATGCAGCTGGGTTAAAAGCACGTAAGTTTAGTGCCAGTGAGTAATACAGTTTTGCTCGTCCTCAGTAAAAATAAAGTATTTTCTACAAGTCACTGTGAGAGGGTAGGATTGGCTTTTAAGTTAGCTGGTTAGTTTTTATTTGTCGGGGGGGGTCCCTCTCCGCACCCATGTATTTTTGTTCTTTCTACAGTAACAGATTGAATTATTGCTTGAGTTATTTATAGGCCGGACAAAGCGAGCACTCTGGTTATACTGGGATTAACGCTACTAATCTCCGTCTTGACATACTAGAGGACGTAGAGGTCAACTACTAGGCATCGCCGGCAAATAAGCGTATCGGCGTTGCACACCGAGTTGCTGCGACGAACGCGTAGGTGGCCGCAGAACTGGCTAGTGTCTCGTGAATAATCTCAAAGAGCCACGCTGCAGCGGCCTTATTATGTTCCACAGCCCATGAGGAGATACCAGCTACGGAGGTGGGGCGGATGGGTGATCCTGATGCAGAGGCTGCGCCGGAGCTGGGATATCAGTTATCCGTATGGGGCCGGGGGGAGAGGGGATGTTGCTATATAATTTACATATATATATATATATATATATATATAAAAAAACCTTCAGTTCAATGAGTCATGAAATCATAGGAGATATTCAGCTTTCGTTATCAAAAACATAAAAGAGCAATAAAGGCCAGGTTCTGCTTTTTATGACTGTGGAGTCAACAGTGAACTTTGACTGCATGAAAACAGGAGAGAAAACCAAAAAGTCCCCGTCACGTGCTCCGTGTGTGTCTCCGTTACAATATTGGTACATCTCGCTTCTTCCTTCCTTTTATTGCCGGGGGTCTAAAATGCTGATACGTTCTTCTCTTTTAATAATTGCGTAAGGCAGATCTATAACGGTCTGTAAATTATTCCACTTACTGTCTTTATTCAGCACAAAATGCTCATCTTGAACCTCTCCTCACGGTTAGTTTCACAAAAGCAAACCTCCAGAGTTGTTTTTTTAATACAACAGTAACTGTATTCTCACTGTCAAGAGAGCGAAAGTCGTATCTTATGTCCGATAATGTCTCTGTGGCTTTATTTCAGAGTGCTTGAAATCTGGGTCCCCCTCCTGACTTTGGGCTGCTAGACGGCCGTAAGCATGCTGCTTCAGCTCAGTATACAAAAAAGTTTCCCATCTATAAAATCAGGATAAGGCAGCTTTAAGTAGGCTGCTTCACCTCCATATATGACGGATTTCCCCATCTATAAAATTAGGGTCATGATTATTTACTGCATCGTAAAATGCTTTGAAGATTTACGGAGGAAAGGTCTAGGTGAGAACGCTACTTGCACACGAAACATCGGATATTTCACATGTGCTTGGAGTTCGAAATGCGATGATTTAATCCTCTTTAAACAGCCGAACAGTTCAAATGCCTTTTACCTTGATTGCTGTTTCTTAAGCACGTCTCTCCTTACATCTCTCCCCGCTCCTAACTCTTTCTGCTGCACAATACATAAATTGGTTTTAAATCAATCCCGTGAGAATAGAACAGCTTCCTGCAAAAATGTCAAATATCCCTTACAGAATAGTTGTTAAGGCAAAATAGAAGCGGAAAACTTTCTTTGTGTGACTGTTGTTTTGGAAACGTCTCTTGCTGTTTCTGGACAAACTCTATTCGTTCTAATCACCCAAGCTGAGTGTTAGAAATGAAAGGCAAAAAAATTCTAATTTTCTAGAAATATATTCTTTACGTATTAAAACTTTGGGTTGTTAAAGTGCAACTTCATTATTCTTCACCTTCATTTAAAACAGATGGATCTGTGTCTTTGTAGTACAGACTCTCAAGTGTTCAGCAATAACTGCAGTAAAATTTTTTTGTCCTTGTTCGGGTATGTGAGGGTTATTTTTTATTTTATAATAATTCAGTCAGTCTGAACAAAGCACTGCCAGAGAGAAGGTTTTCCCAATAAGCACTTTTAATTCTTTTCCCCCTCTTATCGCCTCATTGTTGCATGTTTATTTTCCTTCTGGTCCCGTGGGAGCCATGAGAAACATCATTTTACACAGAGAAGTAGCTATGCAATCTTCCTATCTTAATAAATAGTTTCTGCATTTCATACTGCTGACCCTGATGGAGTCTGTTTTAGACACAGTTACTAAAACCAGACAAAATGTTTATGATGAGTTAAAAGCTAAGAAAACCCTGGGAGACAACCGGTTTGGGTTTGCTTTTTTCTAGGATCAAGTCTTATCCCAGCTCCGCGTCGCAGAGGCAGTAGTAGTAATGAAAGGCTTTTTTTGTTTGCTTAATTACATATACAAAATAGCAGAAAGATTTTCGTATGTTGTGAAACATGTTGGCGTGGAAAATACGTCGATGGGGGGAAAAAAACAAACAAACAAAGACAAGACTGAAATCTCTCGGTGCAGCGGGATGGCACAAATCGCCTAGAAAGCCAGTGCGTTCTCTGACGTCTCCTCCGGTTCTGAAGATCTGAGCAGCGCAAGAGGCTTTGCGTTGACCTCATGAACAGAGACAAGTTTTCACTCGTTTCCGTTTCTATCGGCTATTCTAATCAGGAAAGAAACAAAAGGAGCTGCGGAAAACAACCAAGTCACTGATTTCTGACGTTAAAATGGAAACAAACTGAGGAGCGAGCCGGTAAAAAGATTTAAGGTACAAGTAGCTGACATCGGCTTTGGTGACACCCAGCGCAACTCTCATTGGCGCTGCGGTCGAGAATCTTGTATTGCAACGCGAGATTCGGTCATTTGTACTACAGCCGGCATTGGGACCAAACAACGTATAAATTGCTTGTTGGTGCGACAGCTCTTGGCCAGTTCACAACGGCAACGGAAAGTGGGGGAAACATAAAGGCAGACGTTTGTAAGAGCCTTGGGTAGAAATCCCAGAGGAAGGAATAGTGAAGAGGTTATAACAGGCTCAGAATTTTTTGCAACTTGACCTGGTAAATTGCTTCACATTATTATTATTATTATTATTATTATTATTATTATTATTATTATTATTATTATTATTATTATTATTATTATTATTATCTGGTTCCTTTCTGGAGAAGAACAGTCTCCTGTGTTTGTCCCGATGACCGGGACTCTTGCTTTGTTTGATAGGGTAACATATTCCTGCTCGCTTCGCAAGAGCGTTCTGAGATCTGTATTCGACCTCTCGAATTTGAGCTTTTCCCTGCCTTCTGTTGTCCAGGTTCTGGGTTATTCCCAGCTCACCATCAGTCTAGTTGGTTTCATTGTCTTTTATAAAAAACCCCTGATTTTACCCTTGCTTTAACAACTGACTTGTGCAGTCCTAAAGATATCTAAGCAGTTTCTCTTACAGGAATGAATTGTGCTCCATGCACTTCCTTTTGAAGCAAGGCCACTGTCCTAACTCACTTAACGAATAAGGCTCAGAACGTGACTTTCTTCCATGAAAAAGCTATGCACGCGACTAAAACGTGTGGCCTTTCTCAGCAATTCTTAAGCCGCGGTACGCAGTCCATAAAGGGCCTGCCGATAGTTCGCAGCGATCTGCTGGTGGCACGACGTTCCCCTTCCCGAAAGCTAAACTGTGTTAGGAGGAAACTAAACTGCCCAAATTCCAAAGCTCTCCTCCTTCTACAACTGCTATTGAGATAAAAAGCAGGACAAAAGGTGAAGGTCAAGCACAAGTGGAGAGTCTGAATGTTACTTCAATTTCAGCAGCCTACAAATGAGAATATAGCATCCTTCATTTAAGTACTTTTGAGCTGTAAATACGTTACTTTATAGTGCAAAAAAAGACACTGAAAAGCCCCAGAGGCATTGGTACTCTCCAAAACTACCTGTAGCAGTTAGAAGTCGTGGAAAAGCCACAGCTGTTGAGGTTCAAGAAATAATTTTATTTCCAATCTTTCTGCCCTATTTGCACAGATAGGTTTTACTGTTATAGTTGTTCTTTAAAATGAGCATTGGACTTTTTTTCCCCCGTGTATCTTTTGAGTCTTAGAGAACTGCAAAAATATTCCTGGTCATCAGTCCTTATGCTAAAAATACCTACTTCTTTATATAGGCTTATAAGCTTGAAGGGAGGGGGAAAAAAAATCCTTGGAACTGAGAGCCTGGGAAGAAAGAACGTCATTTGGGTCACAACTGAACAGTCTTTGTGCTGATGTGCATTTAAACATTGAAATGGTATAAGTACAGTGAATACAGATGTCATTGCTGGCTGACTCGTACCTTTAAAAAGCCCACATATAAATAGAGTTGTTATGCATATAAATTGTCCGTTAGCTGAAAGTGCATTTCAAATACTATGGAGGTATGAACTCTAGTTTTGGTTTTGTTTGGTTAGCAAAATCATTAAGACTTTTGCGAGTTGTTTAGCCAACAGCATTTGCATCCAGGCTAAGGAAAGGGAAGAATTTTATCTGCCGCTAGCGTAGTTGAAGTTACGTGCCACAACACTAGTAGCGCGAAAGACGGCGAAAAGAGAACTGCGGCAAGTTTATGCCAGACCTAAGTATGGAAATACTGTCATGATTGTTCATACTTTTGCAATAGCCTTTCCTGAAATACGTTGTCCATTGTTCCACTATGCAAAAAGATGGAGACAGAATTATTTCATATCCTAATGACCATGGTTTCATGCTCTGCAACCCGAGTGCATATTAAATAGGATAGATAAGTCTTTGGCACGAGATGGGAATAACTTTCTGTTCTGGAAAGCAGAAAAGATTATTAGGGGAATAACTATGTTGGATCTGTTTTTGAATAATGTGTTGAAAGTAGTTGTAAATTTAGAAGAGCGAGGTGTATTGAATGGAAGTGATCACAAAACAATTAAGTCCACCGTGTAAAGAAAGGAGTAGTACTGATGAAGCACGGGTGAGGGACTTCAGAAAACTTTGTTGAGTATTGCGAGACTTATGGGTGCAAATAAGCCAAGGAATAAAGGAGTGCGGGACACCTGATGACTTCTGAAAGGTACGCGACAGATTTAGCAGCAAAATTTTCTGATGCAGTGGAAAGACGGGCAGATTAATAAGGAAACGATACAAAAATCCGAGATGGAAACGTTTTAAAGGATTAAATAAATACGTGAAGAACTCACGTTAGGGCTACCATTGCCTGTTTGACTGTGAACTGGGGCACCGCAGTAGTCTCGCCTGGCATGGATTTTATTCGAGACTAGTGGATAGCCTGGATGGTGGAAGAATGTACACCTCCGAGCTGTTTTGGTGACTCGGTACCTGAGAGGAGCTGAAAGTAATTTCAAGGGGAGAATTCAGAATCAGAGGGATCTTTAGAAATGGAGAAATGCTCTGAAAATAACCCGATAAGACTGAGCAAATACAAATGCAACAGCTAAGGGCAAGAGGAAAATAAAAAATTCTAAGGTACAAAACTAGAAGTATCCAACAAAGCAGCAGGTCCGTCAAAAAGGGTCTGAGGGCTGCAGCGGCTCGCAGTCTGAACAGAAACCTGCAATAGAGAAACAGAGGCAAAATTCAGTCCAGCACATCCTGAAAGAAACAAAATCTGTAGCACAAGAAGGTAATTAATCTGCTGAGGCTTCATCTGAAGTACCGCATACCATTTTGGGTATCCCACATAAAGACAAGTTATTTTACATCAATTAGTTCAGAGAAATGCAGCAAACGCAGGAAGTTTAGAAAAGAAGTCCACTGAAGAAAGGTTAAATAAGTCTTATTCCTCTGGAGAGGAGAAGAGCGAGTTAATTCTGTGCGATGGAAACGTGCTTAATTACAGGAAGTTGATCCGTGTTTCTCAGTATTTACTGCTAGGAAGGCAAAAATAATTTGTCTTAATTTACAGGAGAGAAAATTCAAACAAGAAAGTGGGAAAATCTTTGCTGTAATTAGGGTAAGGAAGCAACAGAAGACTGATTAAATGCAGTAACCTTATCAAAAAGGTTGTAGAAGCTTTAAACTTTTCAACGTTACATTTGCTTTTTTTTTTAAGCGGTAGGTAGACAAGTATCAGTTCAGAAAAGACTAAACCTGAGTTGTACATGCACATGATATTCTTTAGTGTGTGGCTGTGGAGAAGCTGAGTGCTTTCTTCTCAACTCTGTATTTCTACATTTGCATCGAGGACAAGGAAACACTAAATCCAATTTCACGTGACATGTAACAAAGATGTCACAGAACTTGAGAATCAATGGTTCCAGCCTGCAATGCGCTGGCTGCTTTCATTTGCTTTCGTATTCCTCCATGCTTGGTTGGAGTGAGCCTTCAAACTGCTGTAATGTTGGCTTTACTGAGGAAATTATTCCAATTTTTATGGAAAAGTCATTAAAGTAGTATAGGTTAGCTTTCGAAACGCATGAAAACTAGCTTGAACAGTAGAAGGAAAAACGACTCGTGCGGCAGAAATACCAACACAGGCCCATAAATAAAGATTTGTGGCAGGATATGTGTAGAAGGAGGGACTGCGAGCTAAACCCAGCAAAAGCATAAAATGTTTTTCAAGTTCGCTTTTTAAGCTGGCTAGGAAGTTGAAAGATGATTGAAACAATCTGACAAGCTTTCAGGACATACATTCTTTTCAGAGCGTGCGTTGGCTTTCCAATGCCAATAAAATTGTGTAATCCGTCTCTGCATTTTCCCCCTTGTTTTTTCTCAGCTCACAATTGCAGTAACAATTTCTCTGCGGGATCTTGGCCCATCGCTTCCTTCCACCCTTTTATTAGTCTCTAGGAAATGCCTACACCTAGTCATTATTGTTTAACTGGAGTGTCACCAAACAATAGTAACGCTTTTAATCTTTACAAAGGGTGATGAATTAAGACTTGCAGCGTCCTTGCGAGGAGATGAGTAAAAGCAACGCAACGAGCCGTGAACAAAACCTGGGCGCTGCCCACGTAAACACGGTTATTGCTGACAAGAGCAGCAAGAAACAAAAAGGCACGAGCACTTTAGGCTGCAACCGCCAGGGCCTGGCTCTCCAGCAGCGAGTGATTCATCATTCGTGAGCGATTCCTACTCACCTCTAGACCTTCAAACGGACCGGGCACAGGTTTTTAGCATTTAAGTTCCATGTAGGTTTTTTTTGTCCCCTACATCTTACAGGCAGCATTGTCAAAAGCTGCTTGGCATTATGACCGTTTCTGTGATACCGCTATTCCAGACCTCCTGCCTCATGAAGGTGCTGCATCATCTCTAGTGCATTTTGTTCGCAGTTAAAAGGCTGTGAACTTCTGACCGTTTGTGAAAACATGGGATCGGACGAGAAGATGCCACCTAGCCCAGAACGTTCGTCACGAGTATCATCTGTAATGTCATGCTCCGGCTGGGACCTAAAGGGAACGCTGTATCCTCCGCACCGAGTTCAGTACTCCCTCTGGCACCAGTAGCCTCCGCTGGGCTGCAACTCTTCTTCTCATCCACACGAATGGGGAGCTGGTGCGTGGGAAAAAGGAGCCGATTCGGTGTCGACCGTGCCCCTACACACACGCGCCATCAGAGAAGCGTCGGCACGGAGAGGCGCTTCGGACAGAAAGGAGCAAGGCTGGGCACAGCTGTGTATCCTGTGGGAGCGAGGGGAAACTCTTGCCTTCTGCTCGGTCTTTCGTTTCGATTTTAGGGACAGCCCAGCTACACGCTGTGCCAAGTCCAGGTTTGACAGTAACGTCCGGCAATGATAAAAACGCGTTTCACGCTGGCTGATATTTCAAACATTTGCCACTGCCTGTAGCGGTTGAATTCCGGTTTAGATGTGAGCTTAATTAAATTGCTGCGGTATGCACACTGCTCAAGCAGTTTCTAAACTGATTTAATTAATCAAGGCAAAGTCTTTATTCAAACTCTTGCTCAAGTACTGCATTTGTGATCAAAGAGATCTTTTCGCCTTCTTCCCTGTGAGCAGCAGGTATACCCAGAGAGTAGCGTGCATTCGTGCTTATTTGTTGGTATCCCGCCCTATGCCCAACTCAAATGTCTAGAAAATAAATCAGCAAAGTGCCACATCCAAACCTAAGGCAACTGTGTCCGTAGCTGATAGCTGTTAGCATTACTTTAAGAAACCCCGGGAAAAGACTATGTGAGGAAAGTTGGTAAAGATCGCACTGGGCAATGTTGATAACGCTATGACCCTGGTATCGGTATATAAAACAATGAATAGTAGAAGAATATTTACTTAGCACACTCTGTACTTGAATTAAAAGAAAAAAAAAAAGGTAGCCAATTAAACCCAAAAGCAGACAGTTTAAACTGCTTCTGGAAAAAATATAAATATACAACAGCAGATACGCATAAATATACATAGAAATAACCTTGCGTATGTCTGTAATACTGGACTAACCTGCGCAGAACTCTTTGCCGCTAAGGTTATGGAGATTAAGAGCTTTGGTATATGCGAAGGAGACGTTCATTTTGATAATGAGAAGAGTCACAATTACCTCAAGCAGCTTGATAAATTATTCAGTCGTTAATGTGCACTATTAACTTTAGTGCTTCATTCCAGGTAATGGGAAAAGTGTCTTCATTATTTCCATATAGATTGTTTACTTTCTCCTTTTTAGCATCTGGTGCGATTCACTTTCAAAGTCTAGATGAATCAGTGTCAGTTGCCAAATTATATTTTGAACAACAATATATTCTAATATTGGTGTATAAATATTCTAATTTACCTAAACAGCTCATCTACCTGCAGAACACGTATCTGTGTGCTAGAATTTTTAAAAAGTAATAAGATGTAAACGTTTTTCAAAAAAATGTTCCATTTATAGAAAAGCAAAACCTGTGGGGGGGATTTGTCTTCTATTGAGGGAAACAGTGTTACTGTTTTCTGAGCTCTCTTACACTAGATACAGTTTGAGAAATGAGAAAAAATGTCACAGTTGCGCTTCGTTTAGTTTGGATTGATTGATTCAGTGTCATTTCCAAAAGCGTTTTCAAGGCCCACTGTCCTTATGAAGCCAGACACTTTGCTTTTCAAGTAATAACCGAGTTATCCGGAGGTTAAAAACACCGGCTGTGACCTAGGAAAACAAAACCTTCCTACATACCTTCCTGCTTTTCTCCGTCACCAAGAGGCGCTTGCTGACACTTGCATTACGCTTAAATATCTGCGGTGAAATAACATTACAAAAGAAGGCAACAGCAGCCTCACGTGTGACCAAATCTGGACTTACTCACAACGTGGGCCGTGAGAAGCTTAGGGTTACGGTGCCTGTTAATGCGGCCGGTTACAGTCTAGATCCACCAAACCGCTCGAGAAACTGCCCCGCTCTCTGAGCAATCAGAACATGGGAAAAAAAGTGCAGTAGTAAAAGATACTAAGGGAAACACTGCGAAAGCGCAAAGGGCAGTTGAGCACCTTTTCCCTCTTGTGCCTTTGACGCCTCCTTTATTAAAGTGGACAGCTGGCCAGAGCTAAGATATGAACAACTTTTCGGCTTTAATTATGGTTCTCTTTGAGTCTCCTAACATGGTTCAGCTATCACGGTCTTTTGGCATGGAACGTGTGCAGTCACGTGGCTTCTAAGTGCAGGCAACAGTATAGGGAATCGCTATTGCTACGATCATCTTCACTTCTTCGATTACTCGTTTGGACCAGGACACTCAAACGTAGTGTTTGGCACATCGCATTGCGAAAGTTCCCTTCTAATATATATCAGGTTGGGAATATATTATTCCTCAGATAAGGTACGGAAATCTCTGGTTGGACTTCTGCCAACCTTACCTACCGATGAGAAGATGACTTCTGCTTCCATTTGTGAACGTTATGCTTTCACTCATAAAATGCTTTAGGACACAGAAGAATACACAGCCTAGATCGCCTTAGCGTAGGCTTGCTACCAAAGGCACCTACGTCTACCAGTGCAGCACATTACGACGCGCTTTTTTTAACCAATGTGTGTGGCAAAAGTCACAGCTTCGTGATATGACTGCTCAGTAGTCTGCAAAAATGGGATCGGGGCCTTTATTACCACAGAACCCATTCGCGAAGGCTAAATGAATAGAGTGAGATGTTTTGTGCATTTTAGATACTGATACAGAGATTTGCAAGTTGCCTCTTTTTCCAGAGAAGAAGAAATAAATTCTTTCTTTTAGTGCTACGTAACTCTTGTATAGTAGAAAACTAGGTGTGAGGAGCTCACTTGCCATTTGTGCAACGACACGCACTCAGCTTTTTGAGAACGGAGAGAATGTCATACGAGATATCAACTTAAATTAGGAGAGAAGTCCGTACCAGCATACGCCAAAAACCTGCGTGACAGAAATCAACTGCGGACAGTTAACTGCAGCACAGGTTTTCTTCTTTTTCTCTGCGACTATATCTGAGGTTCATTCTAGTATCAAATGAAATCATTGCTCATCTGAAATGAGGCAAGTTGCATAACTTGGAGACAAACGAACCCATAGCTGTGGTTTTGCTGTTCAGCAACGCTAATGCCGCTAACCAATGACAGAAGACCGAGAGGGGTTGCGCTGTTTTCTGCAAAAGCACAGTAAGAGCGTTTACCCAGAAGTTTCATCGCAGGCTCTTACCGCAGTGCCAGTCTGGCGTTTGTATTTACCAGCATCATTTAGGCACAGAAAGGCGAGCAAGCGTATCCTTCAGCGTCACCCTGTGCCCTTTCTGGAGCGTGGCTTATCCTCCGGTGTGTCTCCGATGAGCTCTGACAAGCGCACACGTCTGCAGGTATTGAAATATTCCCATACGCAAATGCTAAGCCTGGGCATTCTGAAAGGCACCGAAGGAGACAGAACCGCGGTGATGACTGAGAAGCAAATGCAACGGAGGGGGCCCTCCGCACCCCGAGCCCAGAGCACATACTACACCCGACCATCCCGATGGGGCAGATGGCGCACGGCCGTCCCACCTTCCCTGCGTCCTGGGACAGAAGAGGGACAACTCAGCATCTGACATAGAGTTAGCAGCGAACGGTCTTTAGATTAGCATCCTACAGCTAAAGCCTGTGAGAAGGTAAAACTGATGCTACAAAGAGTACCAGCCCGATAAACAACCACCACGATACCCTCATCTGATGGATGGCAGCGTGAATCTTCTGCTGAGCCGTGCTCTACGGTCCTTCCCCAAATGTGCTTTGTCTCTGGAAAAACGCGTGTGCGGCATCATTAAAAGCAGGATACAGGCTTGCCTGTCGTTGATGAAGTAGATAAAGAATGGCTTGATGTTCTTTGAAGTACAGAAAACACAGCATATCTAAGAGTGTAGAATAAATTGCCCCATATATTCTAGATAAGAAACGGTACGTTGCATAATTAAAGACACGCTAATGCACAAAAGAACAGGCTTAAGGTGGCAGAATCAACTTGGCGTTATCATTTCTTAGGCTTTCCCTCCCCAGGTGGCATCTATAATTGTATCATCGCTGCGAGACCCAGTAGGAATTTCACTGTTTACTATCATAATTACCAGAGTAAATATCTGTAATGAATCGATTCCTTTTTCTTTTTTTTTTTT
>VXBL01004605.1:496381-518247 GCA_013400195.1 Aramus guarauna
TTTTTTTTTAGTTTTTCAGGAGAGGTGGTCTTGAGCCATCCTTACTTGAAACTCAGTAAGCTTTATGCTATCGTTTAGCTCAATAGTAGCTTGTCTAATTGTCTTCTTTTAATTGATAGAAAGTTAGAAACAGGTTTGAAGTCTACATAAGGCAGGCAAATGTGCAGCATTATTTTAAGACAGAAATTACTACTTGACGTCCTGTGAACCATTTATACTTTGAACAGTGAACACTGATGTGTCTGGTGACTCTCTCGGCTAGTATCAACGCACACGCTAGCTTCTGTTGTACGGTTTTTTGTTTCCATGATTGCTATCCTAGTAACAAGCAAAGCTCCCTTTGCTCGGCCAGGCTTACAATGATTAAACCAGGCAGCGCGTCTCAAACTTCTTCTCCCCTTCTACTGCTTGCTCAAGTGAGGATTTAAGCCGTGTTAACAGATATGATTCCAGCTATTTGTTTGGTATCCTCACACACCAGTCGATGTTAGGCAACTACAGAAAAAAAAATGCACAAACAATAAAACAAAAGTACAAAGAACAGCTTAATACTATAGTAAGCAATTTAAGCAGCTGTCTCGGTTTATCCTTCCCACAGCACAGTGTTTTCTTCATTCCCCAGCAAGCATCTCTTCCGAAAAGAAAAGTAAACCTTTGTTAGCGCCTACCGTTTGGGCAGAGCTGGATAACGTCAGCAAAGATTTTCTTCATTTGTTTCCCATTTAAAAGATAAGGCTTTATTTGCCTTTTACGCCACTGTGAGGCTTGTGTTTATGTAAGGCCATGCTTTCCATTTGCACAGATTAATTTTGTACAGACTATATATATATATGTATGTATGTATGGAGACTCACTATTTGAGGCAGACTTAAGGATTCTTACTATCTTGCAAAAAAAAAAGGGCAAAGAAAATAACAGATTCGGTAAGAGAAACATTAACGTTGAAAAAATTAGATGCCCTGCAGCTTAAAGTAAAGAAGATCACGAGGTTATCGGAACTCATAATTCGACAAGTTAATCTCGGTTCTTCTAAGAATCAAGTCCAAGTTAGGTGCACCAAAAACGTGGGATGAGACAAGGAAATAAGGGAGGAAGGGTGCTCCTGCTGCACTGTCTCAGAGGGACGACACGGCTGCTGTCCGGCTTTGCGGGACTTTGAGGAAACCAGCGCCCAGGGGAAGAGCCGTCCCTGTGCGTTTGAGGGCGCTGGAAGCGACAAAGGCGGGCAGAGGAGCCACCTCCCAGCCAGAGCACGCTGCCACGCGAGCCGGAGGCCTAGATCCTTCTTCAGGGTTGATGCTGCTTTCTGACGCAAGCACCTCCGTCTGGGAGAGCAGCATTCAGATAGCCAGAGATAAAAGCTGAGTACCTTCCCTGCGGCAGGTCTCTTCCATCCCAGTGAAGGCACGCTGTTACTGCAGACCTCAAAACACCACCGGCATGGGTTTTACGGGCATTTCTCGCCTATCTCTAATGAAGCTAATTAAGTCCACACAGTGCCATAGACCAGCACGAGGCTGTAGGATCCAGCTATGTATGTTTGCACCAGCAGTGTATCTACCTGGTTATTTCCAAATTCGATATTAGCATACAAATCCTGCTTCCAGTTCTGACTCTCGAGGCACATCTTTCTGCCTGACTTGTCAGTGAACTCCATCTGGGAAAGCAATGCCGTACTTGTACTCCTGGGATGATCTGCGTGCTGATGCAAGCCTCGACACGATTCCCTAGACTCGGGTCGGGCGGAGAGGAGCAACCCTGTTACAAAACGCGCCCGCAGATAAATTCTTGAAGTATGTTGATTTTCACGAAACACGGTTTTCTTAAAAGAAAGCTGACAGTACGGTGATAGCAGGTGTCAAACTAACTCCCCTCGAGCCTGCGTCCACCACTGTGCCCAAAAGCACGCGGGTGCAGTTGCCTCTGGGAGAGCCCAAAGCGCTGACATGCAGCAAAAGCTTTCAGCGGGGCCCGTTAAAAGGGACAGAGCCGATAGCTGGCTCGCTCCCTGTACAGGTGAGGTGCTCCAGCTGGACATACTGCAAGCTGTGAGGAGACAGAAGACCGAATCTCTCCAGTTTAATCTGTAACTTCCAGTGAGTTACGCTGCCCCACTAATTTGCAGTGCCTCTGTTTCTTTAGAAACTTACCGTGAGGAAGGCATGTGCTTTGCACCGCACGTTCGAGTCCCGGCAGAGCTATTACAAAATTAATAAGAAGTGAGTTTACTTAGCCTACACAGATCTCCCTAAATAGGTTCTTCCCAAAATAACCTCATTTCAAAGGCTTTTAAAAAAATGCACACATAGAAGTTGTTTATTCCCAAAGAGATGAACCAAACCGTTCTCTGCACTCTAAAGTCCTTTCCAGAACTGGATTCTTTCCACACCGCCTTTTCATCGAAACACATTCGTTTTATTTTAAGCGGTGTGTTTTAACATGCGTATCTCCTGAACCTCATCTACCTCAGACTCAGCAAGAGTATCAGCGTCCCTTACGGGATAGCATCATGGAATATTTTATATGCTATGACGAGCAATCTCTTCTGTAATATTTTGGTCCAATGTTTCCTGGGTTATTTAATCTCAGCTTTTTAAAAATGGAGCGTCCTGTAAAAGGAAACTGCATTAGAGGGAAAGCAATAAATGCTTCATTCAGTCTACTTGGCCAAAATAGCTCACTGAGTCTTGGAATGAAAAGACCCTTGTCCATAACAACACAGACACAATTACAAGCTCGGACAGGATGGTTTTGCCTCGAAGGGGAAAATGCCTTGTAGCGTTAAGGAGGAAGGGTGAAATCTCTTAACGAGTAGAGCAATCAGTTTGATAAAAATTAGGACACTTATAATGGGGAGCAGGAAAGAGACGGGAGGTCACAAGCACGTAAAGGGGAGAGCAAAGCAAACCTCCCATCTTCCTAAGGAAACCGCTTCCTCTTGTTCCCTTCCTGTCTCCCTTAAGAGAGTATTTCAGATAACTCTTCACGGAGGCGTTGCAAGGAGAAAAACCCATCGATTATCGCTCCCCCCTCCTCCATTGCTGTTTCTCTGCTGTACCTTCTCGAATGTTTTAACACTCGATCCAAGCCTTTTCTATGGCACCCTCCTCTTCAGCTGTTTGCACGTTACTCTTCCTCCTTCGTGCGCTCGTAGATTTTGCACGTCGCCTTCCGCTTCCGCACCTTCATCTTGACTCTCCCTTTTGCTTCTCTGGTCCTGCTCTGCAGCTGCCCTTTAACTCCTCACAGCTTCTCTCTCCCGAGGGATTCACGTTGCAGATGGCAGCAGCAAAAGCAAATTGAGGTGCACCTTAGAAGCCGAAGCCACAGGACTTGGACAACGATTTGCCACAGCATCAGATCCCACAGCAATGCTAAGAGGGATCCTACAAAGACTTTGTGTGTTAATGGGGGTCAGTCCAGCATGATCCCCTTTTTTATTTGCCATTGGTTAATGACTCCCCAGGCCAATTAAAATTAGCCGACAGGCTTCTCATCAGCACGACCGCTGTCTTGCGGAACTGCAGCAGCGCTACAGGCCTCAGAAAGGAAGCCGGCCTGAGGCTCAGCACTCCACCGTGCTCACTTCTTGCTTCCCTGAAAGTAACTCAGAATTTGGTCTCAACGAGAAGGACCAAACAAGCAGCAGTTGTGCCTAAACCAAGCATTTTATTCTGACAATGAAGTTACCAAAAAAAAAAAAATTTGAGTCTTTTGGTAGGGCTATAAATGCAGAGTAGCTGTCAAACGTAAGGAATGCCGCTCCGTACTTCTACAATGCGATGACTGTTCCTGAAAGGATCTTTCAGATGTCACAGCATTTCTGTCCCTTCAGGGAGTGCTGCTTTCAGTTTCTCCCTTGATCACGAGTTCTCTGACAGGACTGCATTGAGAAAAAAATTGTTATTTGCGAGCTCTTTTCAGGCTATACTCTTTTCATGCTGACGATCGCTAGACTTCTAATCTGTGACAAACACAGGCTGCAGAGACAAGGCTTATATATTCACCCCACTTTGCAGTACACAGGGAATTTAAGGTAGAGAAGCGCATAATGTAGCGAACCAGGCATGGGACTCACGGTGAGGAGACCCAGGCGCCCTTCCTGCTTCTGCAGGCGACCTGCAGTGGCATGAGGCTAACAAGTCTGTGATTCGGTTGCCTACGCTGGAAAAAAAAATAATGTATGCATCAATTTACTTCACCACCACGAAATCTGCAAATATAAGGAAGAGTCATGTGGTTTTAGTGGGAGGAAATGATCTCCCATCTCTTGCCACGGGAACAGAATCTCTGAAGACAATTTGCTCTCATAGTCCTCTGCTTTTCGAGAGCAATAGGATGTGATTTGTTCCAAGGCAAAGTGCTTTCTGAAGAGGCTGTTGCATGCTTTCCAGATGGGCTTTGCATTATCTCTCCATACTGTTAGGGTACACTTAAACAGCACTGCCAGCAACAGGAAGTCGCTGATGTGCTTGCTCGCGTGTTTTAAGATGCCTTGAGGTGAGCTGCCAGATTTTCAAACAGAGGTTTTTCTGTTTTGCGTGCCAAATATTTCTTAAAGAAAACAAACTCTGTTTTCTCTTGTCTGTGATATCGCTCATTTGCCCTCCTGGCACGGAAATTACGTTCTAGTCACATTGCAGAGTAAGAGAAAACAATTTTTGCTCTTTTGCCTGGAAGAGGTACCAAGTGAAACAAATAAATGGATGGTTAAATTACATCTTCGTATTGAACACACTTCTTTGTATAAAAATCTTTGTCTGTTGACATTGCTGTCACCTTTCAGATAGATAATTATCTGCAGCAATGCCAGAAGCCCTCACTGACCTTGTTTTCAAATGGAAGGTTGTCACGGCACACGCCAACGTGATGTCTTACGCTGCTGTCTAGACATGGCCAAAATTACTCTCGGCCTTTACCGACGCTGTTATGGGAACAGAAGTCGGTCCATAATATAGCTTTTCAACCCACCCAACAATGTGCGAAATAATTTCTTTAACCCGAACTTAAAATTAACCTAGACAACAGAAGCCTGTTACCATCTTGGCCTACCAAGGCAAAGCACAATTATTTTTGCCTTCACATGTCAAAATGAAAAATGTGCAGCTTAGTTATTATTTTGATATTGTAAGAAATTGCTTCAAGACTGAAAAATGCCAAAGGCCACAGGCAGTTCCTCAGGGAAAGAGCATCCCCTCTTCTCCTCCCCAAAAGCCCAAACCAGTAGAAATTTACTCACTTAAGTAAATACACAACTGCTCATACACATCCGCTTAGTCTGAAATGTAAGGTCTAAATCACATGATCTTTTTTCTTATTCCTTTTTTTTAATTCTCACCATGTGCATTGTCCGATCTCAGAACGGCGAGGCACAGAGTATAAACAGAGATTACCACGCTCTTATTTTCCAGCTCGGTCTGTGCTTAAAAGTACAGGGTCAAGCAGGCATTTCCAAACAAAGACTTAAGCTTAACAGTACAAAAATTGCCAAAGGCAATACTGTTTTAAGGTATAGCTGTCTCGGGCTTTCCCATCCCGGATTTAATTCTCACGTTGCGAAATACCATCCTTTACCTAGGCGAGTTCAACTCCCCGGGTCATCGCACTGTGACCTGAGCTGCAGAACATAGCTGACAGCCGTTCCTAACCCAGGAACCTCCACGAGAGAAGCTGCGGCAGCTTAGCCGCCTCCAGAACAGGCTTATGCGCCCGCCTGCCGCGTAGGCGAGGCAAAGCCAAACTCCTCTTTTCTTTGGTAGGACCAGGTTTTTCTCCCAGGGAACCACACAGCTCCTAATGTGGAAGACAAGCCATGTTTTCTTTAAAATTATACTGGAAATGCTGTGAAAGAAAAAATCCATCTTCGAAATATTTTTTTCTAAAATAGCCCATTTCTCTTATCTCCTAATGTAAGTAACCTAATAGCGATGCACAACACGATCCGCATCTGTCTCCTCCTCTGCCTCTTTCGTTCTACTTGCTTCCCTGTAGCTTACACCACTCTGCTTCCCTTGCAGCAGAGCCTCTTCTCGATCGATCCACAGTCTTCCACCCCATTGTGGAGTTACAGAAAACTTAACTAGGGCGTAACAAAAATTGTGTTGCCGCGACCTTCCTGGCTTAATGTATGTGTTATGACCCCTGGTTTTCCCTGTGCCCACCTCGCAGTGGGGTTTTTTCAGGCAAAAGCTCGCCATCTCTCTGTACAGCACTTAGCACAGGGCCCATTTTGTAGTTTGCGTGGATGCGTTTTTGTAAAATAGGCAATTAACAGGAGGAATAAACCGATAGTTTGTTCGTGCTGGAGATGAGATGCTGGGATGCTGCTATCCGCTGGTTTTCATACTTTGTTAGCGGTCGGTCTTTGTGTCGCATCGGTTCCCGTCGACTCGACGAAGCCACCGTGCTGCAAATGATGATATTGTTATACAGCCCAGGCTTTAGCGCTGTCCACGGCACCCAGGACCAAACTATAAATGTGGCTAAGTTCTCTACAAGGTGGAGGGAAAGGAAAAAAAAAAAAGTTCTTCTCTCTCTGAATAAGGCGTACGGCATCGTCACCAGAGTTCTGTCACCCACATCACTTAACTCGAGCCAGAAAAATGACACTGAAGCCCCAAAAAAGTCAACAGTTGCTTTAAGACTGTTCATTAGTATTTGATACATTTAATCTAACGTACATGGCATAGCTGAACTAAAAACTTGGTTAATCTTTAATTTGTCTTGAATTGCCCGTGGGGTTTTTCATTTCCTCCGGTACTCAGTTTATTTCTGTGTGCATATAAACAGGCACATGTATATATACGCACACGGAGAAAAGCTACATTTCTTACCTAACAAGGTGACCACAGAAGCTGAAACAAACTCACACTCCAACCCACACAACATCATGTGCTGGGACTACACATCTGCAAGCAGCCGGCGCTGCACCCAGATCACTGAGACACAGGGCGCAGTTCACCTCCTCTCTGCTGCTACTTCACCGGGTGACGCTGGGAAAATCCCTTCCTTGCACAAAGACGCTGACCGCCGCCTCTTTGTCAAATGAGAGCGGTACGTATCTCTCGAGTCCCATTTACTGATTTCAGTGGGGGTTGCGCTTGGTCACCAGTTGAATAAATACAGGATCCATCCCTGGTTTAGCCTCTGTTAGATGACTCGTGTATCGCAGGTGTTATTCTGAGCCGTCAGCTGCTCAGAACAGCTCTTTTGAAACCTTGGAGTTTCCCTTTAAGCTCTGCTGAGATCTGTGTCATTCAGCAGCTCATTTTACTTCCTCAGCATTTTCTCACTTCCGCGGCGTGCGTACTGGCAGTCACGATCAGACTGTTTCAAAATAGCGCCCTTCTGAAGGCAGGAAAGTTTTAAGCACCGGGTGCGATCTCACACCAGCACCGAGCCAGCAAAACATCACAAACGTCACTAAGTCAATAGTTACTCTGGATTGCTATTAGGATAGAAGGGGCGAAGAGGCGATCCAAACTCGTTCGCAAAAAGTATAAACAACATTCCGCAAATTATTGAGGTCTGTCACTTTTTAAGACGAGACATCCTGCTACCAAGAGAACCGAGTAGCATTAGCCAACCTCCGTCAGCATCGCCGTCAGAAATCTAGAGAAGCTCTCGCTGATCGTGGCATCGCACCGGCACCGTAGGGAGCATGCATCTTAAAAAAACGCACTCAAAGTGAAAAAGCTTTCTAAGGGAGGTTGAATTTCTGGTTTTCACCGTTCCCCCTCCCACCCAGTGAAGCAGCGGATCTTTCCCTGTCATACAAAATTGCCGTTTCGCTTTGGCCGCAGCCTACAGCGCAAGAGCTCAGTTCTTTCCTTCTGCAGTTCTGTTCTCGATTTCAGAGGAGTTGCGCCTGCTTTACACCAGTCTCAACGAGAAGAGAATCCGACGTTCCATCTTCGGTGCTTTTGTTTCAAAGATAAATGGCTGTGTTTTGCTGCTTTCCCCACGGCTTATTCCAGAGATCTGCTGCCAATTCAGACTGGCTCAGTGTCAAGACTTGACACACAGCGAAAACGGTCGAAAAATAGCAATGCTCCGTCTGATCGGCTAATTTGGAAGTTTTGTGCGCTCGGAGCTGAACCAGTTGGGAAGGTGGCAGACCCGCAGCATTTTTAGATACCTGTTTCTATTAGAGAGCTTTGCGAAAGTTTACTCCCTGAGTTTTGGACAAGAAGCAGATGACTCGAGAAGCTTAAGCGTTGAAAGGAAAGAAAGCGGGGAGGGAGAAGAGAGAGAAGCAGCTACTTGCTATAGAACGCATGCAAATGTGAACGTGCAGCCAGGCAGGACGCATCTATGTGTCACGTTTGGATGAAGATAAGCTGAAGGTCAACGAGAGCAGTGCTGCAAAGACAAACTGATGACATACAATTAAAGCCTCTTTTGTAAAGAATGGTCTAGTTCCAGTGTTTGATCCCCTGCAAGGATTCACAACCAGTTTAGAACTTTTCTCCAGAAGAAAAATATCTGCTTCCTGCCTTAGCTTACAGACACTGAAAGAAGTAAGGCCAGATTCCTTCCTTGGAGGCTTTTTCTAGCAATCGTCGGAAAGAAACATCTCCATAAACACTTAATACATTTCGCCTCCGTCGGTAATCAAGTCCACATTGGTGCAAAGCAAAGCATGGCAATGAAACAGGCACCGTTTCCAGGGCAGAATTTTGTTTTACATCAACTCCAGAGCAGACTATGAGAGTCACATCTTAAAGCAGTTTGCGCACGGGGCACTGTTTTGGAAGCAAGTTTTACGTTAGAGCAGCTACTTTATCAGGAACAACTCCTAGAACTACAACGTGTGGGAGGCAAGCGTTCAGCCCCGGTCAGAAACCCGTCAGCTGTTCATGTCATGTTGTAGTGTGCGTAACTCGTTAAAAAACTATTCGGGCCCCGGACTTGAGCTTCATTCTGACACCTGCTTCCACACAAAATCTGTCACAAGTTCCCCGTGCAATGTTGAGTGGAAGCTTGACCCTGCAGAGTGAGTCCGTACATGAAATTATCCGTTTATTTTTGTTTCTTTTCTGTGAGCGTCCAGAGCTCCTGACTAAGCAAAAAGACAGTCTCTTACTTCTCTGCTCCTGCCGGAGCTGAAGAGCAAACACAGTAACAGGCGTGAGACTTCTTTCAACTCACGTTGTCAAGGAATGGGTTGCGGTACTGTTTTCACAGCATGCAGAATTTTATTCCACTGTCATCTCACCTGTGAGAGATGCTAATTAATTCAGAAAGAGGGTTTTTTGGTTGGGTTTTTTTTTCCAGGATGCGTGCGAGAAAACCTAGCTGAAATGTCAGCTTCCACATTTCAACACCGACAGTTAAAAAACCCAAAGAAAACTTTCTGCTTGTCAGCTGCTGGGCTTTGCTTGAGGGAGACTCACAAGGAACTGCTCAACACTTTGATTCCATATGGGGGTCCCCCCCCTTTTTTTTTTTAAAGTCTCTTTTAGGACTAGGACTGCATTTCAAAATCTTCTCACATAAGTGCCTGCCTAAAAATAGACTTTTTGAGAAACTCTTCAGTAAAGCACGGTGCAAAACTCCCACTGTGAATAGGAAAATGAACGTGATAGGGTCTTTGGCTTGCTTTGACAGAGCCGTTCTTTGGCCACCCCAGCTGCCCGTCAGCTTGGAAATAGCATCGAAATCCTTCTCTTCAAGGGACAGCTGGAAGCAACTGTGGGAGAGAGAGGAGCGCTGTCACAGAGCAATAACTCAGCTCTGAGACCAGCCTCAGCCAAGTAATTTAGGGTGCCAAAGGGTTCCTAAGGGATGGACGACATTTTCTGCGTTGGTGGTTGTAGCAGGGCAGAAATAGTACGACCAACGGATGGTAACATTCACTGTACTCTGGTGACTTCTTTAGCAAGAGGTCTGTAAATATTCAGGAGCTACCGCTTTTCATTAAAAAAAAAAAAAAAAAAGAAAATCAAGAAATCTTTTACCGCACATCAAAAGCCTGGATGCTACTGGCTATCTTAACTCATTTGTTACCTCTCTGCTTCAAAGCGCAGATTTCTACATCCTCACCACTACCTACTAGAAGTGACTCCTGGCAAAAAGATTTTTCGGGTCTCTGACCGGTCGCAGGGCCATCGCCCTGAGAACGCCGCATAAAGAGTAGGTGTTCTCTCTTGGCTGGACTGCGCACCGATGGCCCGATCCGAGGGCAAACAGCAGATCGTGTGCGAGCACTTAGCTCGCGTTACGCCATTAGCCTCTTCCACCCATTCCGAGATGTCCGCATCCTCACGTCAGCAACTCACGTGTGCTTGAAGTAGGCAGACCGTGCATTCAAGTAATTGTCAAGCCAGGGAGTCCCGACTGCCACCCAAATCACAGTGTTTTTTCTTTTTTCAAGCAGAAACGTTTCTTAGCTTACTGGATCTAGTGCTTCTAGGATTCACTTTTTCAGCTTCTCTTCACCATCATGAAAGAGGCCTATTTAAAATTCCCCAGAAACCTCTCCCTTAATTATAAGATTTCCAGAGCTGCTGTTTCAAACAAGGAACGGCTCACATGAGATTTGTGGTTTGCAGGGATAGAGTCGGTAATACCGACCCGCAACACCTCTCAGGAGCTTCACGTTCTTAAACTGACATAACAAAGGGTATTTTTTCCTCTGTGAAGCACAAAATCCTCCAGAAATTGAACCGAAAGCTGTATGAGATCATCTACTGCCAGGAAGAGGAGGCAGTATCAGTCACTCGAGGTAACATAGCTGACTGCCTTCCAATTAAAGGACCGTTCCCTGGGAGGCAGATACCTTCTATCTTGGCCATGGAAGGCATCTAATAGCCTCCCCACTGCATTACCTCGGGTGTGTGCCGACAACCAGTGAGATTATTATTAGCCTTACAAGTAGAAAGTGCCAAGAGTGTCAATAAAGAAAAGAGAAACCAGAGGCAGAGCAAATCATCGCTTTCTTACAGGACTGAAAGCAACGTGTGTTGCTGTAGAAATATCTATTTTGTTTGGATGTCGGGTTCTGTACTTTAGAAGATCCTAAAGCAACGTCCCAACCAAAGCCCCAATTCTGGGGAGGTTTAAGGTCAACCATAGCCTTGCTCACCGGAATTGGAAATGAACAAACGGAAACAGAGCGAGAACTGGGTGGGGTGCAGAAGGCCAGGAGAACGTCACTATCTTCCCTTCTTCGTGGCTCATCTCCGAGTTCGTTTGACGCTTTAGCCAGACGAGGGAAGGCCGGGGCAAGAGGGAGGGTACACCCTGCCCCCGGAGCTCCCGAGCGGACATCTCCTCCCCGGGGCGTTAGAGGGAGCCCAGAAGCATCCCCCTCAGCAGAGTCAGGTCTCAGGCGTGCTGCTTTTTGAATGCACGTTCACATTTAGCGCTGCTCGCATCACACGCCCCTCACATTCATCTTTATTAGCACAAGGGCCAGTCCACCGCGCATGGGGCGTGAGGCTGAACAAGGGTTCCCAGGACAGCGCGGTATGCAAGGAGAGTTCTGGTGTTATATTCCCTCAGTCTGATAAACACAGCTCGGGCGTGAGCCTCGTGCCGGTCGGTTTGTAGGTGCAGGTGTGAATATCGCTCCTCTACGCAAGATAAAACAAGCATAAAATCCCTCCTCGCTCCTCATGGCTGTGAGCGGAGGACAAAAACCTAACTCCTTCCCCACGCAGCCGCGCTAGGTGGGCAGGCTCTGGCCTTGGTAATACAGCTAGCTTTCTGTCATAAACGCTCTGTACAGGACAGTGGATTTCTTACGGAAGCGCCGTGTTCCCTTTTCCCACCCGGAGCCACTCCGGTGACAAAGGGGACTGGGACGAGGCTCCGCTTTACCAGACCTCACGTGAGGTCTTCTTCCTCCTGGACAGACTGCTGGGAGAGACAAACTCGTTTCTAGAGAGGCCCAAGACACTGGCTAAGAAAAGCTCCAAGGATTCTGTGAAATGCTGAATCCATTACTCAGCAACCACAAAAAGAAACTGGTCTCTGATCCAGCTGCTGAGAAATGCTGCAAAGTGACATCTTCTCATTCAGTCTGGGCAGTCAGACGGTGGTTTTGGTTTAAGCTTAGGAGAAATAATAGTACTAGTTCCACAGTCCAGCAAGAAGTGCTACAACAGCTGTACTGACATTTCTAGAGAAGGAAGAGCAGGCTGGCCTGGCCCACTGCATTGTAACAAATCCACCTTTAAAGCAGACCTCATGCTTCTACTGCACCACAGCATTTCCAATTATTTCTCAGGGTACGTGTCCCGTGACCCAAGAAGTACTTTTTCCTAGCCCCGAAAAACTGCCGTCAGGTTTAATTGGGATACAAATAGCTAAGAGAGCCACAGCTCCCCACGCAACTGTTTTCCTGCTTTTGCACCTCCGGAAAATCCTGACGGGCCAAAGTCTGTAGGCACGTACGGGTCGGTCAGCACAGCGCTGCCCAGAAAGCAGCGGCTGCTATGAATCCTATCCTGGGACCTCCAGGAGAGAGGGTACAGATCAGTGAGGACACGGCAGCCTTCCCCTTCTGGCCCGGGACCTGGCTGTCTCGTGTCCTAAACAAGCGAAACAGTACGTGGGAAAATATTTTCATGGAAGTGCAAAAACTGCTAGAAAACTCTAGTTGTTAATAATCCCCTGTCCAGATGGAAAAATGTATTTTGCAGTTTTCCAGAGGGGTATTATCCTACCCCAGTGCTGTTGAAGATTTCCACAGAAAATCTGGGCGATACTTTTAATGAAAAAACAATGAAATAGAGATAATGCCTCTCAAACGCGACACTGAGCCAGGAGGCTTGCACGTACCACAGAAAAATAGAACTAGATTTAAGCGTGACTTGGAAAACGGGAGCGCAGCTAGGTCCAAACAAGAGTAAAGTGCTTGCTGCACTGGAGCAGGGGAAGGGAGGCGACCCGTCGCCGCGCCGTTCCGCAGGAAGGGCTCAAGGCGTTTCGGCAGATCACAGGCGGGACCGGACTCAGCTGTACCGTGTGGTTTTGGCAAGGGGCAGGCACTAAGTAGGGCTACGTTAAACGAGGACGGGGGATGCAAGAGCTGTGAAGTAACCCTTCCCTTCTGTTCCGTATCCGCAGGAGCGCTGTGTCCAAGGAGCATACTGCGCTTGACAACAGGGTGTGGACAAACAGGATCAACTCCGGGGGATGCCAGTGAGAACCAGCAGAAGTCTGGAAAGCACATGGCCTGTGAGTAAATACCGCGTGAAAGGAGCAGTTTACCCCGGGAAAGAGAAGGTCCATACACAGCCTATTATCTACAGAAATAGCCAATGGGAAGGGGACAGTCTGTGCAGCCGTGTTCCCTTTAATCAGGGCGGATAAAGGTGTACCTGAAAGATAGCAAATGAAACTTAGCTTAAAGAGCATGGACAAATCTTGTGGCTGCAAGGATAATTAAGTACCAAATGAGTTGCCTGGGGAGATGGTGATGTTTCCAGCACAGGGACGTTGCTGTAGCAGGTTAGACAAACAGGTGTAGTTAATCCTGCTCTGGGGTATGAGAAGAAACAGGATGAGCTTGTGAGATCCCTTTGAGACTTATCTTGTAGTCTAGACGAAACACGGAGAATGGTGAGCAGCTTCGAATCCTCCTTTCTTCCGTAAGTGAAAACAAGTATGGTTTCAGAACCCAGTTCTCGACCAGCCCCATACCCCCCCTTTACCTGGCCGGTCCAACCTCTCCCTTCTTCCTCCTTTCCCCTGGCTCAAGAGCAAGTAATATTAGTTTTAGGTTATTTCCCACTCTCTATCAGCCCCTTTTCCCAGTGCTCCCTCGCTCCTTCCCTCAGGGTTTAACTATTTCATCCCCACCGCACCTATCCCGCAAGCACCGGCTAACTTCTGAGGGTCCGAGCGGCTACATATCCCGTAGAATCCTTGGCGACTCACTTGGGCTTGCGATATACTGCTTCTGTGCCAGACTGGAATAAAGCCTTGTGTGCCTTAACGTTGAAATATTATCTGTCCGCCGATACTAGTTGACACAATAAAGATGCAACGTACTCCCCACCGTGGGGCTCAGCTAGAACCGAGACCAGCGACACCACGGGGCCTTCTTGCCATCCTCTTCCTCCCTCCCGAATCAGTCAGGTCAAGTGCCACACAGCATTTTGCCAGGGCTGAAAAACAGACTTGTTTCTTGCTTAGCCAGAGTACAGAGCCTTGCCCAAGGATAGCTTCCTCTGTGCTAAGTGTGTTTCACTGAGAATCCGTTGGTGGTTTTCAATATTTTTGTTTCTGCTCTGCAAGGTGCCCCTCTTTAGCATTCTGTGGTCAGACCATGTGTCATGGTTTAGCACCAGCCGGTAACTGAGCACCGCGCAGCCGCTCGCTCAACCCTCCCACCCCCGTGGGATGGGGAGGAGAATGGAAAAAAAACCTAAAAAAACCATGGGTTGAGATAAAGACAGTTTAATAGGATAACAAAGGAAAACAGTAATAGTAATAATAATAGCAGTAGCAGTAGTAGTAGTAGTAGTAATAATAATAATAATAATAATAATAATAATAATAATAATAATACAACTGATGTACAAATGCAATGGCTCATGACCTGTGGAAGAAAACCCCCTGATGCCCAACCTGTTTCTGAGCATCGATCCAGCCCCCCGGCCCACTTCCACGATTCGATCTGGAGCGTGACGCTCTATGGCAAGGAATATCCTTTGGGACAGCCTGGGGCAGCTGTCCTGGCTCTGCTCTCCCGGCTTCTTGTGCGCCTGGCAGGGCGTGGGGAGCTGACAAGTCCTTGACTTAGTGCAGACACTACAACTACCCAGCAATGACTATTGTGTTATCAATATTATTGTCATCCTCAATCCAAAACACGGCCCTAAACTGGCTACTCGAAAGAAAATTAACTCTGTCTCAGCCGAAACCGGGACACTGTGCCTGGTACCTGCCTACAGCTGCTACAAAGACAGCGAGAAGCACATACGAACAAAACGGGGGTACCTTTCCAACAGCTACTTTTCAAAAAAGCCTTCAGGAGCTTAACGTACAGCGAGCACTTTGTACCCAGCTAGAGACAGTCTTTTTTCAGCCATGTTGCCGGACAAAACAGAAATCATCCCATCTCCATGTAGCACAACTGTTTCATAACAGGTGATGCTGTGGCAAAGTCCCTCTCCCTCCAAGTGGTAACGGACCACCTCTCAGTGATGCGAGATAGCACTGCTGTGAACTCCTACGTCCTCTTTGATCAAGGCTCTCCCACCCGTTTCAGGATGACTGGCTAACCAGTGGCAGTCATCTCCTCCACCCACCAAGATACTAACTGACATCCAGGTTAGCCGTGATCCCTTACTGACACGGCAGTTCTGTTCACGCTTTGATTTACACGCCGAGGATTATGGTACCTTCCTTTAGCTAAAGCTTGTGGCAGTTCTGCCTGGCTCTGCCCCCGCGAGATTTGAGAGTTCGTCTCGAAGCTAGCTTTCGTGGTGGATGACCAGCGACCGACCATTCAAATAGCCCAGGCCCAGAGGGTAGTTCTGCCTCCTGCGGCCTCTCGCTTGTCGTTTTCTTTCTCCTGAAGGTCCCACGTCCAGGAGGCCTAATCCTCCTGGAAAATTGATCTAAGTTGTCCCCATAATCCGGTGTATAAAAGCGTACAACCTTTCAGGCAGACACCGCGCTCCGCAGGCAAAGAAAGCACTTGCATTTACAGTGTGAAGCCTGCAAGACAAGTTTTCCTTTAACCTACCACCCGATAAGTAGAGAGCTTTAGCGCTGCTGTCAGAGTTCCCTGAAGCAAAGGCTATAAAGCAGTAGGATTTGGCAAGAGCTGCTGTCATCTGCGAGGCTGCCTCTTTGATCCTCCTTACACTTCTGTCATCGTGCCAACATCTCTGCAAAACAGAGCAACAGAGCTGCTGCATAAAAGCAATCTCCTTCTCGCTTCCTTTTTTCCTCCGATGGAATTTTTGCTTGGTGACATTTCTTTTTTTATACAGTAAGAAAACCCCCACACCTCCCTCTCCACAGTCTCTACCTCTTCATTGCAGCGTTTCTGTTTCGGCTCACAGGAACCCCGACACAAAGAAGTAGTGCTGACGAGGAGACGGGATGCTGGTCGGGAAGCGAGGAGACCCTCACGCTGCCAGCCGTGCGTCCGACCGGTCACGAAACTCAGTAACTGAGCACTTCCCTTGCACTGCTTTAGACTGGGAGGGCTGCAGAACCGCAGCTGGTTACCGAGTATTTGCCTAGCACGTTGCCTATAAATGGTTCCCTCAGGCGAGTCGGGGTTGGGTGACCCAGGCTGCTCTCTGGCTTTAGGGGCTGCACAAACCGTCTCCTGGACGCCACGAAAATGAAGAACGGCACAGATAAAGTGCGATACGTGATCGCCGGTGTACACGCACCAGTCCGGACAGCGGTGACTTCATGCAGTGTTACAGGTATTTCCTCTGATTTCTCACTGTATTTTCCGTACCGTATTCTGTTGCACAACAGCTGAAGAGTAATTAACAAAGTCAAGTAGGAAACCTTGTCCTGAAGTGTCAACCGTCACCAAGGCCTGACTCTGCTGTGCCAAAAGCTGTGGCAAAACTCCAAGCAGTCTTCTCCAGGGGCTCGCATTCATGCACTGCCAATATCAACCTTTCAGAACGCGGTCATTGAAGGCGTCAGTCGGTCAACATTAATAAACAGTCAGGGGCTTTTCCCTCGCGTACTCTTCTGATTTCTGAGCCCTGAAGGTAAGCATCAGCCACATCGCCGAGCCTTTTTGCCTTGTTCTTTTCAACAGGGTAACTATGATTTCCCTATCAGTGTATTAACACAGAAGGTTAGTCTGTAAGAAAAGAACCAGGCGCCGGAGGACTACGCAACGATACGCAAGGGCTGGCAATGACGACTTAAAGCATTTGAAGTCAAAGTCCCCCTTAATTTGTGTGATAAAAAACTCTATGTACTTCATTAAAATTCATCCAATGTGTTAATAATTCAATACGCATAGATTAACAGTATAAAAGTACAGGTGGAAATCAGAGTCAAACAGAAATGACGATTTTGCTTGAGACCCTTTGTACATTGTAGATGAAAGCCGAGCGAGATAAAAATATATGTACAACTAGCACGCAAGCTCTCACTTGCAATTATGATCAAACTACCGAATCCTTTTACTACTTACGCTTCACCAGACTGTTTCTGTTTTTGAAAGGAACGAACCATGTCGAAGTTACCAAACTATACTTATCTAGCGAGCATGAAATCAGAGCTTCCCAACATGCGCCTTTACAGTTAACATCCACCACATAATTAGTACTTTCTTTAAGAACATGTGTTTTTAAGCGGGAGCATCTTTGGAACCTTTGAATAGGTATTTTTAGCTTCAAAAACAAACAGAATTTGGACAGTCAAAGCACTGTCTTTATTCTGTGTTGGTTTAGCAGCCGGTACGATGGGTCTTGCTTCACAGCCAGAGCTCCTGTAAACTGTCACTGTAGTCTTTTTAAAAAAAAACTCCCCCAGTGTCATCTACTAGTGCGGGAATCGTGTCCTTCAGAGGATCTCACATTTGGCATGGCTCTCGATTATTTCCTTTTTAAGGACAAATGGAGCCCTTTCATTTACCGGTACTTTAAATAAAAGAGACGTGGTGTTAGGCTTCCCTTCATTCGACGCCCGCAGTACAGTTCAGCGTTGAAACGCGGCAGTTGCTAGCATATTCTTGAACAGAATTGGAGAGTGAGAGCAAGTTAAGTGCAGTATCCATTGTAAACATGGCGTGAATTCAGCGACCCCGGGCAGCGGGCCGGGTCCAGAAGTTATCAGTTGGCATCTGGTCTTAAATATGAGGCTTCCGTGAGTATCCGTATTTAACGGGTTTGTCCCCTACTCATGTGTCTTATTCTTTGTGTAGTCATTTGTACCAGCGCAGAGAGACACGGAAATTTATCTGGATCGGAGCGGTAACATCTGACGTGCACTCACTTAACCCTCCTCTCCTACATATTCATCAGTCCTTTTCTTTCTCTCATTCTCTATTTACATCTAAGATGACATTTCAGACAAGGGAGCAAAAGAAAAAATCGTTATTCGCTGCAGCACAAGGGACAGATTCTCCATTGCTCCATGCCAGATCATGCCCGTGAAAGTAATTTGGCTTTACTGGAGCACAAGAGCAGCACGAAGCAGCCGAGCGCTTTGTGGCCCCTCTTCGATCAGGTTAAAATGACAGCGGAAGGTGTAGCGGAAGCTCAGGCGTACAGCACGTAGTCTGTAAGCTGGAAACAAATACCATCACCTGGACTGCAACACGCACGTGCGCTCTCCGAACGTCAAACAAGGGAAAATCTCGGTAAGCACACAAAAACTTACTCAGGACCCCCGGCCTGCAGGATACAGCTTTCCCTCAGCCGTCCACAGCCTTAGACACGGCATCGCCTTTTTCTGTTTGGTTCAGCAGCGTCCGCGGGCTCCCTCAGCTACCCAAGAGCTCATCTCCCTTGCGACCGAGAAGAAAGCTTCTGGAATGCCAGAGCAGCTGTTGCTCTTTCTTGCACGGGCACTACCCAGCGCTGTCTTTAGTTCCAAATACAGTTTTACCAAAGTAACTCAGGTGGAAAATCAGGTAAAATCTAGGGCAGATTGCCACGGAGATCGTGTTGATCATTACTGAACAACATTACAGTAAACGGGGAAATAACGAGCCGAGCCGCTCTGCTTTCACCCCACGCTGCAGTAAAGAACAGCCCAAGTCGTATTTGACTAACAGGAATCTCTCCGGCATGAAAAACCTAATGTAATTGCACTGTTGGGATGCTCTTCGCACCGATGGTGTGATACCAGAGGGAGGCAAAGAGAAATCTTCCATTCACTTTCGAAATGCCAAAAACCCCCCTCCAAAACACCAAAATTAAGGGTGAGATTTGAAGCATTTAAAAAATACAGACTTTTTAGGCAGTGCTCCCCAGTGAGGCCTGACACTGCAGATGGAATCTTAAGTCTTAGGCAGGGTCAGTCAAATTGTTTCTCGTGACAAAGCTCACCGAAAAATCCTCTTCTATTTTTTGACTTGTGTTTAGATGCACCCGATAATCTCCGAGCTGCGGGTATTCAGTTTCATTCAAGGAGCAAACAAAAAAGCTTTCTGCTGCAAAACAGTTTAAAAAAGTAGCGGTGAGGGAGAACTCAGGTCGCATCTCGTCTCTGCAAAGCACAGCCTTACTTTGAACCAAGTGCTTTTTCGTCAGAATCGCTGACTCCGCTCGCTGATTTACCCCTCATCTATTAAGCAGCCTGCTCTCACAAGCTCAGAGTTCTATTAAGATGTAGGTTCGGGTACCTTCGTGCGATAGGAAGAACAAAATGAAATCCTGTCTGGCTAAAACAGAGCTCAAAGGTTTTCTCACCGTCCTTTCAGTTCTTTCATTCCCAGAGCAGATCCTTCATCTTGAGCCATTTCAGCATTACTAACCGTGTGCCTCCTCGTTGAATGTTCTGGAAGGACAATACCCGCGAACTGCGCCCTCAACAAATTTCCACATTTTAACGATCCAATACACATCGTTATCAGCGGAGTATTTCTTGCTTTGAGACCTTGATCCTGACCATCAGAAGCATGGTTTTAATAGCCCAGCAACAGTCCCGCTGGGAGGGGGTCCATGCCGTCGGTATCGCTGAGCACGCACGGGTGCCTATCCTGGCTCACCGGCACCTGAGCAGGCTGCCAGCAGCCGCGCTGCCCTGGCAGGGTGCTGCAGCCCCGCCAGCCGAGCGCTGCGAGCTGCACGAGGGACGGCTGGAGCTCAGGCAGGTGGCAGAGCTGGCAAGGCAGAGACCTTCCCTGTGTAACCGCCGTTAACTCCCGTACCCCCTTCCAGAGGCAGCTGTCATTTCCTTGCTGGCGAGTTTTCATCCGGGCCGTTGCTGACAAGCCATCGAAGCGCCCCGCCAGCCCTGCTCACACGGCCGGTTATATGATCAACGGGGAGAGAACAGGAGCTAGACCTGAAAAGGCTTTTGGCCTCCTGCTGTGCTTGGATTATGATTTAATGCTGAAAAGTTGGCATGGCAACCAAACGCTTGGCAACCACATGTCACGGCCGAGGAACAGGTCCAGAAGAGGGCCAACCGACAGCGCTGCCCAGCTCCTCCGTGGGCAGATCTGTGCCCTACATACGCTCCTTGTCAGCGCTTCTGTAGCAGCGAGGATCACACCCGAAGGCAGCGTTGTTAATAAAGTGGGCAGGTCTGCAGTAAGGGAACGGCAAATTTCTCCAAAAGACTCGAAATGGACCCTGGCGCCTCATTTGGGCTCCGTTCGCTCTGTCCACCGATTGCCACGCGTTGCCAGGAGACGGTCTTGCTCCGCACCGGGACTCGCCACAAACTGCCATTGTGCTCCGTCTCCGTGTCCCCCTCCTCCCTTGTCCCGCTCTCGCTCCCCTCGATGACAGGAGCCTGGCAATGCCCTGGTTCTCAGTTCTGACACAATTACCTCTTTTAATGTGGAACTTTTCAAAAGCTCTTTTTCTTCTTCCACAATGATCAACCGAGCGAAATCCCCAACCCGCACAACTCCAGACTTGCAACGCACAGGCTGGAAAAGCCTTAAAGGATAGGGCTGACCTAAGGGGCAGCGAGAGAAGTACACTGGGAAGGACCCGTGTCGGATGGATCAAAGACTGCTCATTCGCTGCATGAGCACTGTGGCTGCATCTCCTGAAGTCTAAGATATTAAGTTTGGGCGCCTGGTTAGTGCACACGAGATATGTTAGCCTCATTTGTGCTGGAATTTTTTATAACCCATTAAAGCATACCCTCAGCTATTTAAATGCTCCCAGGCTTTCGTTTGATCATACAGGGCTTCAAGAGCCTTGCTTGCCTTTGGATATTGGCAAGCTTAGTCCCCTGCACATCAGAAAATAAGCCATTCATTCTTCAGCCTGGGTGAAGTGCTTTCCCTATACCCCTGGGGGAAACCTTTTGGATATAGACTCGCTGCGAGCCAAAGCAGCGTCACCGTCCCGAGTCCGCTGGCGCCAGTGCCGATCTCCTACTTCAGAGAGCCGGGCCATTAAGCGGATAGGTGAAGTTAAAGGCTAATCAGTTCCAGGGTGGGTTTGCCAAGCACTGTGAGCCAAGGATCAGTTTATGCTGCCATTTGGCATCGTCTTCCTCGGTCAGAACAAAGGGAAAGGTGGCAGCTGAGGAGGAGACCGCTGGCGTAGCAGAGACCTCAGCACCGAAAGGCTCTAAGACAACAGTGCAGCTAAGGCACAACGAGAGAGCCTAGTGCTTCGGCTTCCTCAAGGACCTCGGGAAGCAGACAGGAACAGAGCGAGGATTTTAACGCTCCATTTGCAGGGACTAAATCGCTCAGCCCATCACTGCACCCTGGGGAGGGCAGCTCCTTTACACCTTACTCTCAGCGCTGCATCCAGACTGAAGCGCCAAGCCGTCTTGACTTTCCCGGACGGAGAAATCCTTCACTGTCTGCAAGTAAACTAAACAGAGCGTCCAACCTTCCTCGCTCCCCATCCTTCCTTTTCTCATTCCAGCGTTCCTGTTCCCTGTCCCACACTGCAGTGCTCCCCGACCACCCCTTGTCCCTCCCTAACGTCGTAGTTTTCCAGATGCTCCTTGACACGCATCAGCTCTTCCCCCCTCACATCACTTGACCTAGACAAACTAACACAAAGAAAATAATTTCAATTAAGCGGACAGGCTAATTGGACTAATTTATTTCATGTCACGAGAACTTCGCTGTTCTCTTTCCAATTCACTCCGGCACCATGGGACGCATTCCCCTCATTCGTCCCTCCCATCGCTGGGAGCAGTGACATACGAGTTATGTATTGTTACCGTTTAGAGACTCCAGAGTTGAAAACGACCTTGGAAAAAAGCATCAACCTCAC
>VXBL01004605.1:521410-540641 GCA_013400195.1 Aramus guarauna
CTGTATGTATTTCTCTATTTGAGAGTTTGGCTTGAGAATGTGAGTTGATTCAAATTTATTTCGGCAATGCATTACTTTTCTTTGATCATAAAGAAAAGGTCCTACTACTATCCCTTCAAAAAATAATTTCAGGGAAGAACTAGCAAGATACCTCCCTTTCTTGGTTCACCGTCGTTCCCAAAGTTGCTGTTGATACTACAGCACAAGTTGGACATTAGGATATTGATCGTCCATAGATGAAGCAACAACAGACCTGTAAGAACCTGAAAAACCGTCGTTTCGTTTCTGGTAGAGAGCAGTGCCTACCGAGCGTAGCTACTGAAGATTCCACTCACCCAGACCCTAGAGCGAGTACACGGAAAAGACAGACAAAAAATCGCCGCTGGATAGCGACCCTAGGGCGGAGCAGGGCGGGAGCCAGTGGTCCCTGTTACTTCCCGCTACCCGTCGCACAGGATATCCAGACTCCCCAGTCAGAGCAGCGGTGCTGGGCAGGCTGCTTGGCCCCTGCAAACTGCTGTACGCGCACAGAGGCTCAGCCTCGAGACGCACCTTCTTTGCGCGTGCCCGGCGCATCCAAGCAGACACCGGTGACCGGTGCACAGCGTGCCTAGCGGCACCTGCGTGTCCGAAGCACTGCAGAGGGTTTAACAGGCCAAAGAACGAGGGACTTGTTTTCTCCGAGGAAATTATCTCTCCCTGACCTCACGGAAAGAAACCACCGCAATCTCGGGATACTTAAAGAAGAACAACCGTAACGCATGTCTACAAGCGATGCTGCCCCGAGGCCCATTTTGTCTCCCAGAAAAACAGCCGTCCCCAAGGGTGGCACAGATCCAGCCTGTAACAGGCAAAGGGTGGCAACATCACAAAGCCACAAAGGTAGGCAGAACCTCCTTGGTTCAGCTGCTAAGTAGATCACACAAGGGAAAAAAAGGGTGAAAAAAAAGAGTAAAGCCTTCAAGCCTTCCAGCGGTCATCCCCTCATTAACCACGGCTCCTCCGGAGGGCTGAAACAAGCAAACAGACGCAAGCGACCGAGCGCCCCGCGCAGCCTGAAGACAATCCCTGTGCAGAACATTCCAGAGTGGTTTGCTCCCTCTGTTCCAGCAGGCAGCCGCAGAGCTGGCTCTTGTGTAATAGCTGAGGCAAGTGGACCGGGATCATGTTTACAAAGAGCAGCCACCTGAGTTTGGAGGTGGTGACCTCGAACCTCAGAAGAATGAAGTACCCCCGAAGGTGCAACGTGCTGCGCGTATCCCAGCCCAGGCCTTTGCCCCGTCTACTTGCGTCTGCTGCTTTATGGGGGAGAGTGGCAGTTCATAGTTTGCAACGTCATTTTTTTTAATGCTCTAAGATTAAAGTCCTGGTCCAGGACTTGCTGGCCTTAAGGAACCGGGGCCATCGACTCAGCCTTTACACAGTCAACAAGTTGCCACTTGGCCAGCCTCTACAGAGGCCTTATATCTGCATACCCGATAAGATAAGGATACATCAAAGGTGTGACTAACTCCCCGATTGCCTCTCTGAGCTCCCTTTAGCTTTGCCCCTGCAGCATTTTTACTTTGAGGTACACGTCGTTTGCTCCCTACTTACATCAGTCCTGCAGGGCAATCTCCACCTTGCGTTTAGCGCAGTCTGTCTGTCCCTCTGCCAGAGGTAAGCTACAGCACCAGCCCCGCCGGCAGCCGGGAGGGGACAGCGTGCCATGCTCGCTGCCAGCAGCAACGGCCGCCCTGCTCTCAGGCACGAGTCACCCCGTGGCTTGGGTGTCCCCTCACTGGTCTCTTGGTGCAGCGCTCCCCCCGACAGAGTGACAGAGTCGAATTCGGGGCCACGCAGCTGTGTCCGTACTCACGCTCGCCAGGGTTTGCTGTGCCTTAGTTTATTTTATTCCCTCTGCCGACGGCCACCTTCCTCATGCCTTCGTGAAAAGTGGAACTCTACACACGACCTTCAGCTGCTCCAGCGCCAAGTCCAGCAGCGCCCGAGCGCTTAGTACAGGTCAGTTAAGCGAAATCTCTCCAGACCAGGAGTAGACACAGATGCCTCCTGCGGGCTCTGCTGGAGGGATCGCCGGCACCGGCTACCAGCAGTAATGCAACCCTGACTGGGTTTGCCCCTAAAATAAACACAGGATCCTTAGGATGGTTGTACTGAGGTACTCTTGCTTACACAGTTTAAGGGTTCGATGGAGCAATTTTCAGTTACACACATAACCAAAATACACGCCAGTGAACATACTGGTTTTGAAGCAACTGCGGTCAGCATCAGAGCTACGATGCGCANCTGCTGGAGGGATCGCCGGCACCGGCTACCAGCAGTAATGCAACCGGTAGCCCTGACTGGGTTTGCCCCCCCCATGAACACAGGATCCTTAGGATGGTTGTACTGAGGTACTCTTGCTTACACAATTTAAGGGTTCGATGGAGCAATTTTCAGTTACACACATAACCAAAATACACGCCAGTGAACATACAGGTTCTGAAGCAACTGCGGTCAGCATCAGAGCTACGATGCGCAGCCTGAAGGCGTTGCACAAGCTTACATCCATGTACAACAAGAAGTTACACAAATACATTAAAAGAGTAGAGAACGAAGTCACGAATAGACGTTATCTCCCGTGAGCGGACTCACCACAAACCAAGTAAGGAGCCAGAAGGCTGCTCATTTTCCTTTGCCTCTTTATGTTGTTCACGGGTCAGGTCCAGGGTCCCGACTGATCCCTGCTTTGGAGGAAGACAGGCATTTAAAGGGGCACTCGCGCAATTAAACAGTAATATTGGCTGCTTGTTTGGCATGCCAGGCGAAAAGGAGCAGAGAAACCCTTACATGTCTCATTTGGACGCTAAAATCTAACGGTGCCATTTGCATAATCCGTTCCTCACAAACTCATTCTCTGGTGAAAAGTATTTTTTTGACAATGTGACACAGACGTGAACTGAATCACGTCGCTGAGCCCCCCTGGTGCAGCACACCTATAACCGGTAGTCCCAGCTTCTCTCGTTCCTGAAGCTCTTGGCTTCTAGCACAAAATCACTTTCTGTCATCCCTTCGTACCGGCTTGTCGGATGTCTCACGTGCTATTATTTTATACAGGTTACAGAGACTTTGGAAGGGTGCTCGGGCTAAAGCACAGGCAGCTGTAGCCAAAGTTAAGCGATTCCTCCCCCGGGATGGGGCTCTCGCCCATCGGTAGCCACCGCTCTTGAGCCATAGAGTCAATGAGCGCAGCAGAGTCGCTTTGTAGCTAGAACATAATCTTCCCTTCTAAGGTCTCGTCACGCTTTCCGGACGGGACGCAGCTAAACAAAGCGATCGGCACGACCTCAGATGGCAGAGCTGGTGGCAGTCTCCTTATGCGTCCTGCAAGGGAGTGTCAGCTTTATAATTCTAAAAGCAAAGTCACCCAGGTAAGAACAACGCCTTAAGCGAGGCCGAAAGATGTTTCATGCTTTCTGAACTCAAAGTCTCTCTGCACACCCGCGCTCGGGAGACACAAACACCTGCTAGTCCCAGCAAGTCCTCTTTATAACGATCCATTTCCCTTACCACATCAAATCTCTGGGAAAAATGGCTTGGCAAGGAAATGATATAATCTACTGGAAGCTACAGAAAATTCTTATTTTCGTCCTTTGAAACCACCTTGATAGTCAACTGTGCAGACAATTGAGCATTTGAGAGGGTTATTTTTTGGGTGACGGAGGCAGGGTTGCAATTCTCTTCACGCACGGAGCACACTCACGCTAGAGATGCGAAAAGCAAGCGCCGTTCCAGACAGGGAAGGGAAAGGAGGGGGCAGCGCGGAGCACGGAGATGGACCACGCAGGCAAAACAGGAAGCTCCGGCCGCGGCGGAAATGCTTTGGTGATGTCTTAAAAGCATTTTTGTAGGAAACTCCAGGCAGCTAGAGAGAGGTGAGAGGAAGCCAGCTTTCCGCTGATTCAGCGACCTGAAGCTCGCGTTGTGCAGCGTACGGACCGTGGCGCCTTTCCCCGAAGAGAGGGCCGCGGCTCACAGCAGCCTGCATTACCAGGGTACGAGCGGCTGGAGCGAGGAACCGGCCTCCTGACAACAAGCCCCGAGCACACACGCTTTCGTTTCACGTGTGCGGTCTGCACGGCTCATTTCAGGTGGTTTCTAGAAGTATCTGGGGCGGGGTCATAACCCTTCGGTGGCGCGTGCTCTTCCACGTATTCGACGAGATGGGCTACATCATGCAGCGTCATTTCCAGTCTCTGGCTGTCAGGGTAGCGCTACACGGGGGGACGCTGCACGGCGGCAGCCTCGGAAGCCTCAGCTGACGCTTCACCAGCAGATCGCTTTCCCCAGGACACTCAGAAAGAGTCTTCTGGCGTGAAGGTGCTAAGATAAAATGGATTCATGGGATCGCAGTGAACCAGTGCGGACATCCCCATGTAGAAATAAAGTACCGTTCGGTCGTCTTACCTTATTTTAGTGCACGCATAAGTAGCGAGGAAACAGACTCCTTTTTAAGGGATAGGAGACCAAGAGCGTGAGCAATAAGGCAAGGTTAGGAGTGGCAAGTGTCTGGAGATCAGAGCAATCCTTGTATATCCGGTTGTGATGGCAGGTGAGGTAAGTCACAGATACCGCCAACGCCTTGGCACGGTCGCAGCCACACAGCTCCTTCCTTCTGCAAATTGAAATCATCACAGACATTTAGCCTGTCGGGCACAGCCTTTCTCCAAGCATGTGTGAGTGCTTCCCGTGAATGAATGACAGGATGAGAATCAATAAGCACTGCTCTTGCTAACTCAGACATCTCCAGAAATAATTGAAACTTCGTGGCCCTGCGTTGCAGCTGTCCATTTAGTTTGTTAAATGCCAGGAGATCTCTTGTGCAAAAGCAAGTCAGCTTCCTAAAGCCAATTTAGATAACGCCACGATCCCTGGAACAACAGAGAGGCAGAATTTCCAAGTACAAAGATGGCCCTGTAGTCAACATCTCTAGAGCTGAAAGACTCTTTGTTTCCGGCAATCAGCACCATCTCCCAGTTTTCTCAGAAGCCAACGTGAAGAGGACCTCGCTCCAACCTCCATTTTGCGGAGGGTAAAACTTTTTCGCCTCGTGCGCAGGGCTCCTCCGACACAGAGGGGAGTTGTTGCAAGACACGCGCAAACCCAAAGGCGCACGCACGCACGCACGCACGATCCACCCCACCTGCTTTTGTTGCTGGGCGGCTTCAGCAAAGTCCATTACCCATTTTGCCGAGTAGTCTTTTTTTTCTCTACTATTGGCGAAAGGCAGTTTTCAGTTCGCCATCAACGGTGATCTCAAACTGACAGGCCAGCAAAACATTGCGTAAACCACAAAAGAGTTTGCTTTCCTTGGCAGCACGCCCGATTCTGTCATATTAATGCTCTGCCAACAGCTATTATCCTTGACAAGTGACTGTGCACTGGCAGAACGGGACCCACTGCAAAAAACTTCTTCCCATGCGCTACATTGCTAGCAGCTTCTGAGCATTTCGGAAGGCTAAAATATCTGCCAAAGCTGGAAAATCCCCTAGAAAACAGAGCTGCGTTGCAAAGCTCGGGGGCAGTGACTTGGCATTGGAAGAAAGAAACAGCGTCCAGGAGAAATCAGCCACAAAGCGGCACAAAACGCAGCCCGAAGAGACCGAGGCAGGCTGCGGAGAGCCGAGCGAGGCGCAGTAAATTGGTGGCCGAGGCTGTGTTGCATTTGTGCCGCCCGCAGCTTTTTGTTGGCTCGTTTCCCCGTACATCCCAGCTTTGGAGAAGAGGATGCGATACGTCCAGACCCAGGGACTTGTCTCCTCGTTCAGAGCAATTAACCGCCCAGCCGAGTGCCAGCATGCACGTCTTCGCTTTTGTCTGTCGCTTGGAAGGGAGCGCAGAGACACCGAGGAAAGGGTGGTCAGGCTGTGCGGGGACAGGCACTCAGGCTGGCAGACCAGTTGGGACACAGCTGGCTTCTTCAGAGGCTGGCTATGGCCTGGGGGTAAAAAGCACTTTGGGGACCGCTAAAGCATCGTGTTTTCTCACGCTGAAATATCCTGTCCAGGACCTGCTTTGTTAATACGCTCTCGCTTGTGATGAAACAAAGCGCAGAAGTGTTCCCAAATACGAGATCGTAACGTTTTCTTTTTTTTCTTTCTAATTATTCTTCCTCCTGTTGCAGAAACCCTCCCGCAGAAAGTTTTAATTCCATTTAGCTGTGTTTTCCAATGAATAAAATGTTTTGTTGCGAAGATGTCAGCCTGCCTGAGCGAAGGAGGGCACTATCAAACTGCTTAAATACTGACAGTAAGAATTTTCCTGTTAACAAAAGGAAATGAAAGACCATTATATGAGTCACAGAAAACTTCCCCCATGTAAAACAGAGCTGAAGAGGGATTTCTGGAAGCCGGCGAGACCGGAAAGTACAGAACTGCGTGTCGATCCACCCGTTGGCGCCGGTACAGGGCTCTTAACCTGCGGGTAGCTACCAGCTTCCGCAGAGGCGCTGCACCGCAGCAAGGCCTTGAGGAAGTCCGTAAGTAGTAATTTTCACTGCGGAACAGAATTCTCTGAGCGTGCCCAGCTTGTGTTTGAAAGAGACGGCTTTCCGCAGCGAGAGCGACCTTGGTTACGGCTGCTGCTTCTCAACACGCGGTAGACCGCCGAACCAAAAAGAGAGGTGCCCCAGCCGGCTCGGTGCCCCCCGCACGACGCCCCGCTGCACCTCGGGGTCCCCGCGGGCATTTCCTGAGCTCCCTGGAAGGTTTTCTTGTGCTCAGGGAGACATTCGTGTTCCCTACTAATAAGTCGGGATGTGTTAAGCTTGAGGTGTTGTAGGCAGGTAAAGCTCGGAGTTAAAAGGGCACCCGTCCATGCTATGCCAGCTGCTTCTGAGGGGAGCCATCTCCCAGCGTGAAAAGTCGAATCGTTCCGATCTCCTTTCCTTCGTCTTTCAGCTAGACAAACTTCCTGGCACTTTGTCTCCTCTGCGGAGGAATCTCGCCCCCCATCCCTTTCGCTGTGCTTTGCAGACAGCAGAGGAAAGGACACGTGTTCCTTTCAGAGCACCTGTAAGTCCTGGAAGAGAACACCCCGTGTCTGTTTTAGTTAATTGGTGATGTCATTCTCCCGTGCTTGCTCTGGGACCTTAGGCAAACCTTCCCTTCTCCCATGAAAGACCGAAAACATTCTCTTCGTGTCCAAAGCAGGACGATAAAAGAGAAGATCCATAAATGGGTTTGCTCTGTTTTTGTGACAGAATCTGTGCGCCAGAAGAGGCCGTTTGTGAACGAGAGCTGGGTTTTACGGAACCACGCTACGCCTGGGGACTCTGAACAGAAAGCCGTGGTCGCTGAGCCCTGACACTTGCAGCTTTCACTCGTCTTCACCCAGACCTTTTCTCTTTTCATGCTTACCCGAGGCTGTGCTTCCTCTCCCACCCCGGGGGACTGCCTGTGAGTTTTGACTGGAGTCATTTCTTTTCATAAATTGAGAAAGTGTTACTACTTTTGTAGCTGACAGTCAACTATTCATGAACAAAGCTTTAAAGACGCAATTTTCAAAAGTGGCTGGGGATTTGACTACTCAATTAAACCGAGAGAAATTGAATGTCCCAGTCCTCTGAGGTGCTTTGGAAAAATGTCTCGCTAAATGTAGCAGTTTAATGAAGATCTAAAGATACATAAAGACATTTTCATCTTTTTTTCTGAAAAATCAAGGGTTACTTCCACACAGTGGAAACCTGATGGGCATTAAAGAATATCGCTGATTCCCACAGAGGCAAATCTTATTGCATTCTTCTGGACTACAATCCAGTTAGTAGCCCTGTTGTTTCTTTCCTGAAGTATGGCTAAATTATGCGGCTGGGGCAGCGCGTCTCCTGCGTTTCGGGGCTGCCTTTCCAGAGGCAACGCACATCAGCAGTCTGCAACGTGCTGTTTGGGTCCCGGGAACTGCAGACCCGGGAGCTGTTCGTACAGGTCAGGTGGCTTGGTTCCTGCTCGCCCCTCTGTGCTTCCATTCCTCCACCTAAGTATAGGAAGAATCCGCACTGGACAGCTGACACGAACGCTGTCGGAGTGCCGGGGCATCAGGTGGCCCTAGTTGCCCTGACCCACCACACCTGCTGCCTCCACCACACTCCCTCTGCCCATTGGCCCCGCAGCCTTATTTAAGCTCCGGCTCAGGCACTGCTGCCTTCTTTTGTGGCTGTGCTGCTGCTTTGCTGCTGCTTTGCTTTGTTTTTAGCCTCTGTGTTGCTGTCCTGCTGCTTAGACTGTATTTCAGGCTTGTCTTATGGCTGTGGGGTGGTCTGTTAAAACTTGGGTTGTGGCTTGCTGTGACTGCCTTCTTCAGAGCCGTTGTGCCCGCTTCACTGGAGGGGTGCGAGCGGTGCCCCACGTTGCTGCGGGCACAGCCCTGCCTGCTGACGGTTACTCGGGGACCCTGACCTGCCTCATTTCAGGTAGCCTGCTTCTGCTGCTCCTTCATGTAGGCATGCTAAGCTTCAACCTGGCAGTGAGTAACAACAAAAGGGCTGCAATAAAAAGCTTGAGAACTGGATTCCTGCTTGCTGTTAAATGTAAGGTACCGCTGTACTTACAACCATAAGTTAAGCTTAAGTGCTGCTCTAAGTGAGGATTTGATTGCTCTGTAAATTGTCATCACAGTTTGTTGGCTGGTATATCCAATGGGAGTCTATAATCTCTTCAGAGAGCTTTGCTATCCCATTACTGTTTATATGTTGAAAGCTTTTTAATTTACAGCTTTGTTCGGTGCAATAAAATTTTTTTCAGTTAGTCCCTTGGTTTATTTCATTTTGGAGCTGTATGCATGAGCTTGGTGAGTCACCTGGTTGAGAAACACGGTGGGAATTGGGGAAAGGAGATGTGCTGATGGGTTGTTCTGTTTAGCAATGGGCTATATTAGCCTTAGCATGAGGTATAAACAGCAGGCAACTTATGTAAAGAAAAATTGTGAAAGATGACCAATATTCTATATTACCTATGATATTCAGAGAAAACTATTTGCATTATTCTGAAGCACACACAATAGTTGAAGAGTGCAAAACACAATACAGTCTGGTAACTCCCTGATGTTTTTCTAGGCAGAACCTGCGAAGCAGCTTGGTTTTAGTGATAAAGCAATCCACATGTTGGCCTACAAGGAGTAAAAGTATTTACTAGGCAGAATAATTCCCCGGTTTTCCTGGTGACAAATTCACCAGATGCCCATCTTCAGAGAAAGGAATGCAGTGCTACGAACAGTAGCAAGTTTGCAGGCAGCTCTACATGTTATCAAATGGCTCACTTGAACGAGCTGCTGACACTCACCCAATAATGACATGGAGCTTTGTATTTGCCAAGTCTTCATGGTGTGGGAAAGGGGGAATTGGGACTCAGTTGACCTTACAGACTGGAGTTTCCTGCAGTCTGGTGTATTCACTAAGCAGGGTGGGAGTTGGGGTGATTTACTGTGGAAGGTCATGCAGTCTGTCAGCGATCAAGTACTCGAGGGTGTGTGTGGGAAGGCTTGGGATTTATTCCCAGGGAGAATATGGAATGGAATTGTTAAGGAAAACACCTTTCTCCCAGAAGTTTGGTAGTTAGGGTGATTTTGCACCTGTAAGCTCCCTAGAGAAATGTGCTTTTGCTTGAGGTCGTTGCCTGGGGTGCTCTGGTTGTCAAATGCTGTACCACTTCCTAAGTCAAATGAGGAATGAAAGAGGGAGCTGTATCCTGTTGCCCTGGTAATTTGGGTAACTGCTTCCTTGACGTGGCTTTCCAACTGCTTGAAAGTGGAGTTTGCTGGGGAAAATAGGCAAGTAGAGCTACCTGTGTTGCTGGAAGAATGCTGCTAAACCTGTTAATGAACACGTGGGGGGGACAGGAGATGAGCAGGAGAGGAAGATCTGTGAGGTAGTCTGAAACTTGCTATAGAGTGCTATTTAAGTGACCTCTTAGTTGCTGTGCAGCTTAGGTCAAAGCTCCCCTTCCGGGCTCTTTTCTGAGCATCATTGTCTTGTCTTTGGTGCTGCAAGTCGAAGTTAATTGAGGATACTGATAGCCAAAGCTGTTGCCCCCTCGGGGAGTTGCATGTAGGGAGAAACACAAACCAGGCTCAAGTCCTAGGGAGGGTGTTTCTGTTGAATTGCAACCCTTAAGCTGCAGCAGGAGAAGGCGGGCAGGGAGTGTGAACCTGTCTTCCCCACCGGCTGCCTAGAGACTGCTGCTGATGGCTGGTCAGCTGTTCCTTTTCATCTGTTCCCTACGAGGGAGGATTTTGGTCAAGGTGGTGGCTGGACACATGGAGACAAACCTGTCACAGATGCTTTCAAGTGGTTTATTAAATCTTGGGTGGAGTTAAATACAGCAGCCCTGGGTGCCAGGCATGTTAATTGTTTTATGAAGCTGCTCTATAGGGAATTTAGTGGAGATATTCTGTTACTAAACACCACCTGCAACTATTCTGTGATCTAATTCAAAGGCCACCATGCTGAGCAAGGCACAGGCTAAAACAGGAGGGTGGGCATTAAGCCCTGCACCTACAAGTACGGCCACAAACCTAGCTTCTCTCTAATGCCGTTTTCTGGCACCAAAGCAGTTAAGCATTTCAAAACGAGTAGGTACACCACTAAGTCTTGCAGTGTTCCTGCTGAGAAGAGTCTCTGCAGTGCTGGGGGGGTTCCAGGCTGTGTGCCTGCAGGCAGTGCTGCCCACCTGAGCGCTGCCTGGTGCTCCGAGGGGCTGGAAACTCGGCGAGATGTATGGCTGGGTAGTGCCTTGCTGTGCTCTCCTCCTGTGTGCAAGAGGTGCTCGCAGGAGCTGACAGCAGTGCCGGTGCACACCTCAGCGGCGTGCTTTGCAGCAGGCTGTGACGGAGTAACCCAGCCCTGCTGCCAGACCCTGGGAACCAGGAAAATCCCTACTGCTGATGCAGGGCTGGGGAGGTGCTGCACAGGCTTGGCGAGGGCTCGGGCGCTGGTACCGCCGCTGAGGGAGGGTACGGACAAGCCCACAGCGGCTTACTGCTCGCTGGCAGCTCAGCACCACAGTCTGCGCTAGCAAAGTGAGTTACTTGTGCTGAGCGATGCTGTGCCTGCGGCAGGTCACCGTGGACTAGCTGGAGAGGTAGAAAAGCACTCCTGGCTTCCAGACACAGTTCCTTGGGGCAAGAGGCTGTTCTTCCAAATGAGGGTTAAGGAAGTAGCAAAGGGGCGGAGGTGACCTGGACTAATGGGGGTTTGGTTCCTCCTGTTAGAGAAATAAGCTTAATAGTTGAACTAGTTTTCTTTTTGAAATTAAACTTTGTGTGAGATGACAGGAGTTCCTTAAGCAGTTCTTTGTCGAGATAATGGCAAGATAAGCTTTGCCTGCCCTAGTTTCTTCATTTCCCCCCCAAAAAAAATTATTTTCAATTGCTTTGTGGATACGACAGCTGGGGAGTCACAACCGCGCTGGTCCCTTTACTCACCGGAGGTGGCCCATGCATAAGCTTTGTGCCGGGCTGGCTAGGACTGAGGATGGGCACATGCTCCTGGTAGCAGCTCTCTTAGGAGAGAAACTGGAGCCCGGATCCAGGAGCGTTGTGGAGCTCGCCAGGTGGCTGTATCTCCCAGTTTGGCGCTTTGCCTTAAGTTCCCTTTCCAGCGTGTTTGTTCCCGGGAGGTGACTCGACCCGCTGCCAGCCCCCAAAGCTGCCGCTGGGCTTCCCTGGCCGCAGCAGCCCCCCGGAGAGAGCCCGTGCTGATGGGGGCTAAAGCTCAGGCAGGGAAACGCGGGCAAGGCATCAGGGACTGAGTTTTCTCTTAAATGGCAGACAGGGTATAGCTGTAAATAGATGTGCTGAATGCCTTCATGAAATCCTAACCGGATTTGGCAATTGGGAGATGAAAAAGCAAGTACTCGTCTTGTCTGCCTCTGCTCTAGTACTTTGGAGAAGGTCGTAAGATCGCCGGCGAACAGGAGACAGCTCTGTCCCAAACTCTCCTGCAGAGACACAAAGTAATGCCCACCCCGGGAGAAAGTGCGAAGGTGCGGGAGCCTTAATGGCTTTTTGTAAAACAAAAACCCCCGACACCAACCAGCCTGATGTTCCCCACTGCAGTGACAGGTATTTCCCTTCAGTGATAGGCCGTTAGTCTGTTCCAGAAACCCCTAAATCTCTTCAAACCGGCTGCTTTACAGCCTACACCCCTAACTGCCTGAGATAATGATCCGATTAGCAGCAACTGACCCGAGAGGCAGAAGATCAGAAACAGACACTCACGCAGTGAAAACAAACAGACAATAAAGCGGCTCCCGGAAAGGGTTATTACTTCTGGAGAATTTCTGTGAGCAGAAATCCCCAAGCTGAAGCGACGGTGCAGAAACTGCAGCCGCGAGAGGACTGGTCTTGTAGCTTGGCCCACACGTGGGAAACCAAAACCCACCGCATCCTCTGCGAGGTGCTGAGCAGCTGCTCTGTGCTGCGGGGACAGCGCTTCCAGTCAGGGTTTACTTCACCTCTGTCTTCTTTGATTTACGCTGGCCAGAGTAATACATTGCCATGTGCTTGCCAGTTTGCTGGCACTCCTACCTTTAGTTGCGAAACTGCAGCCAATGTCTCTTTGTAAGGATCGCCGTCTCTTTTTGCCGTGATAATAGATATCAGGACGATCCTGAAACTTGCCTTTATGTCTTCCGACTGCTTCCTCCGGGACCGCTGAAATCTGTGCCTGGCACTGCGTGTCAAGCACGGAACGTCGCGCTCAAATTTTAGTGGCTGTATTGGAAAAGCATGCAGAGTTTAGGCAGCTAGCTGTCAAAACACAGCTAGGAAACGGGGATTGGAGGAGGCTGCGCTGTTTCCAGTGCTCCAAAGCCAGATCCTCAGTGCCGTGCAGCCGCCGCAGGCCTGACGGTACTTTCCCACGTGCTTTTACCTCGCAGGCAGCCACAGCCTTGGTGTCCGGCAGAATCGGCCTCTGGTAACTTTGCAGCCTGGTTTCCCCGACCCCAGCACGCGGCAGGGTACTATCAGCAACTGCCTGGCGAAACCTGCTAAATTACGCATCTGTTTATTCTGATGCTTAATGAGAAAGCCGTTAGCGGGTTGCCATTTACGCCTGCTGAAACATTCAAGAGCTTTGGGAAGGAAAGGTCAGTAGACAGGAGAGATGTGATAGCGTGGTGTTCATTTGAATTGCCTCCTCTGCAGATCGGCAGCAGTGGGGCCGTGTAGACTGCCGGAGAGCAAAAACACGGGAACGGGGAGACGGGAATGCAGCTGGGGAATTTCTGCCTGGTGGTGCAAAACCAGCTGGCTTTCTAAAAATCACTCTCTGCTATTGTTAGCCTGTGTTCACCCGCCGCTTGGATTTTTGACCTAAATGCTGGTGCGTGGAGGCGTAGGTGTTTGATTCTCCGTTAAAAATCAACGGCGAGGTTCTGGTTTATGGCGGGCAGGGCTTGGGTAGAAGATGGTGGTAACTATTTCGATGGCATTCACAACTCAGGGAGGAAAAATGGTGCTCTCGAGACATAAAAGTGGTCAGACTTGCCTATTGGAAGTTTTCTTTTTTTCTTTTCCCTAAGTTACTAAAGGACTACATTTTTCAGAAAGCTTGCTAGAGTTAATTGCTTGTTAGAAGTGGAAGGTTGGTGGCCCCTGTGATGATTTGAGTGGCAGTGGTTTAAACAGATCCTATCGAAACGAAGCGGAGCTTTAATTGTAGCCGATGCTTTTAAGTTTAAATGAAGGCTTGGTTTCCTAAGTTCATTAAGATATGCAACTGCAATTTCTTTTCTAAGGAATTCTGGTCCAGGGATATTTTAGCTTACCTTGAGAACTCTCCTTTAGACTACAGAAACAAAAACCAGCATGTGCAGAAGGATTTGCCCTAGCTCACCTGAATTTAGCTTCACTATTTTAGCAGAGCCAACCTCCTTGAGAAATTTGGAGGTTATGATGGAGAGTTCCACTGGAGAATATGTGTAGGTAACATGAAAGCTGTGCGCAGGTATAGATACAGGTCTCTCTAGACTTCCCAAATAAATCCTGCTGTGACAGTACAGCAGATGGATTAAATGCAGCGATGCCAAACTGCCGAAGGGGGAAGGAGACTTGGAAGGTCCCAAAGGGTAGTTCGTCAGTCTCTGAAGTGGGTCTGCAGCGTCTGTGCATACAGATTGTGTTCCTCAAGAGCCGAGTCACTCTGTCACTGATGACACCAGTCGGTGAGGCAAGGCTACAAACCCGCACCATCCTGCGGAGCTAACACCTAATGTGAACGCGCGGAGGAGGGAGGTGTGGGACACAGCACAGAGCTACCACGGGGCGCCTGTCCAAAGTCGTTTTGGAGTGACAGACCATGAGAGCTCCCTGATCTCACTGATTCCTGGATGCTTCAGGTTAGCACCGCTCGAGAGGACGCAGGTAGCGAGCGAGCTGGGAGCACGACAGCCAGCGAGAGCGCTCGAGTCCTCCCGAAGGGAAGAGTTTTGTCCAGGGAGGGGTTTGTGAGGGCAGGCATCTTTTGGACTGAGAGCGTGTTTTGAGGCGCGTGAGCCACGAGCCGCGGTGTGCCCGGCACAAAGGCAGTGCTCTGGCCAGAGCTTTGCTCGCTATCTGGTCCGTGTGCTGTAGTTATGTTGAGGCTGTTGTGTTAGAGCTGTGCATCGATCCAGGCTGTCTTTGAGAGAACAGGGAAAGCAACGTTTGCTGCGGGATTTAAGAGCAGGCATCCCGTCTTGTCTCAGCGAAGGTGCGGAAGAGACTCACTCGGTTCTGGGGGGGCAGATTGTCTCTGAATTCGGGGGGACTCGGCTAGGGCAAATTGTGCTCTACGACAGTTGTTTCAGTGTGCACTCTGATTAAAGGCTTCCTTAAACAAAGTGATGCGCTGTGCTCTGTCTTTGGCAGTAAGGTTAGAAATGTTAACGAGTTAACGCTAAGGGGTTTGGAATCTTCAAAAGCGAAGGCAGGGTTGACCGAGCAGTGTCGCTGCCTCGATCAGCTCATCTCTAAATTCCACGTGTCCCAAGAGGGTCTGCAGAAATAATCACCTCGATAAAAATCTCACAAACCAGCCTCAATCAAACTGCGCGCTTCATTTCAGCACAGAATTGGGGCGAGCGCCGTACTGCCATCGGCAACCTTCTTCTCATCAGCCTTGTAGAGGATCTTTCAAAGGGAGAAGATGGCAGAAGAACGTCATCGCTGCGTCGTACCCTCTGTTCCCCCGCTCCAAAGTTAGTCTGCTCTCCTACAAACCAGCCTGCACGTTTGCTCTCTTTTGAAGGCCGGCAGAAGAATCCCCTATACGAGGTTTTTTTATAGCTGGCATTATTACTGCTTCTTTAGTAGCTGAATTTCAAGCTTCACATTTTTTTTCATCCTGGTATGAGTCGTTATAAATTGTAGAATTCTTGTAATTTTGGGGTTCAATGAGATCTAAAATATTGTGAAGAACAAGATTAACAGGTTCATATTTTTTTTTGTATCATGAGGAGAATTCTCCCATTCCATGACTATGAACATAGCGTAAATATTGGTATTATAAAAGATACAGTTTTACATGTGAGGCAAATATTTGAATTAATCGCAGTAGAGCAGGTAGAAATCTGGTTTTGGTACTAATACATCACTCGTTCAGTGGCGACCAATGCCCCACCCCAGTCATTGCTGTGGGAAAGTGAATAAGGGAAACTAATTAGCACAGAACAATTTTAAAACAGAATGTGACTTGGCAGCACTTGAGTCAGGCCTTGCAAACTCAGGCTTCGCCTGTCTCATGCTCCAGTACGAAAGAAAACAATTAGTAGGATAGTTTGGAATGTAGAAACGGGATAAGAGAAGCCATAAATTAGGGACCAGTCCTTGGGTACGAACTAGAAGAAGACACAAAGTTTGAGGCATCCCGACAAAGGGGGCCCAGTACGCCAACAAGCCTGGGACCATCTGGGCAGGATGGATAACAAGGGTGCTGAGCCTGCAAAGCGGGGATCACAAAGAAGAGGTCACCCAGCTGCGTGCACTGGAGAAGAGGAGAAAGAGGAAGATTTAAGGAGGACGACCCCTGACGACCACCCGAGGAAGAAACTGCGCAGGCGTATGATACATTAGCATATATTCACGAGTCCTCGGGATAGTAATGATAGCTATTAGATTTCTGGGAAACCTAATGAATATGTCACTCTTCTGTAACATAAATCACGTACACTTTGTTTTTCGGGGAGACGCACCTTCGTGGCGATATCCCGGTGCGCTCCCAGCGCTGCAATAAAGGATACCTGCTTCATAGTCACGTTGGCTATCGAGTGAGTTTTTTTGATTGAAAAGCCTTCAGGGTCTCTCCTACCTCTCCAGATACGGACTTCAGGAAAGTCTCCCGCGACAAAGCTAAGGGAAGCCGCTCGCAGCGTCTTGTGGGAACTGCCGACGCTATTGAAGAAGCGGCCTCGCAATTAGATGTTGAGATGGTGCTAAGAGACGTCCCGCAGATGATCCGTGTTAGCCCAAAGTCCCCAACTCCAAACCTGAATTTTCATATGCGAATAGCATCGCTGCCTTGTTTTGCTGAGGGGAGGTGCGCTGTCGCGACAGCTTTCCTCTCAGGCATTCAAAGATGTTCATTTGTGCTACTCAGCCTTTAGGCTTGGGAAAGCACGTAGTCTTAATAGGCAGTGGAACCCGTGGAGTAGAAGTGCCCCCGCATTTATTTTGAAAAAGCAGTATTTTTAGCATTTACTTGACCATCTTCTAGCAAAAAGAAAAACAAAATCCTCTCGTTCTATACTCTTGCTATATTTTGTAGCTGCTCAAATGTCGAATTTTGTCACGTAAGGCCTGTTTCCAAAGAGAAGCCGTTGTATCTCACGGCGAGAGCTCTTCCTGCTCAGGCGCCGTTTCATTGAACTGTATTTCTGCATCTTCCTTTGCAGATGCTGGTGCCCTTTCAGACTTTCACCTCTTCTGCCGTGCACTGTGGATAACAGAAGTGCTTAAAATGAGTAAAATAGCCGCTAAAAACCAGGTGGCTCTTTTACGGGTACAGGCAGTACCTTTAGCCAGCATTTCACGCGTGCGCGCGTGCACAGAGGAGCTTAATGAGCGCGGAAGCCTCGTACGAGGCTGGATGACCCCAGTTCCCCTGACCTGGAGTTTCTGCCTGGCTATAGGAACGGCTTTTTTATTTTTGTAGAAACTGAGGCAAAAATGAATTACCAAACCAACCCCAATCAACACGGCGGAGTTAATCATTTCCCAAAGCACTTGACCTGCCTTGGGCCTTTCTGACTGAAGTACGGCGACATAGGGGTTCCAGTAATGCCCTTCCGTAAGAAAATATTTGCATTATCACCTGCACCAGCAGCGGTGGTACCAAACTATCCCGCCGGGAGGGATTTGGGTTCTCCAGGCTTTGGATTTTTTTTAAATCCTCATCCTGTTCTAAATAAGGGAAAAAGGCATTCACTTCTCTCTTCTAAGGTTTGGCTCGGACTACTGTTTTCTGGTTCAGAGTGGAGGAAAACTGTTTCGGTTTGGTCCTGACACAGAGGGAAATGATCGCTGTAGACGGTTGGTGCTGTGAAAATTGAAATCAACATTCCTGAGTCTTATTTAGCCGAAACGAAGACTCTGCATGCCACTCTTAGTTTCAAAGAACTAAGAGGGATCGAGTGATGGTGATGGAGAGTGGTTTCATCCCAGCTGTAACTCCCCGTCGGTCGGAGGGTGGATGGTCACCTGCAAGCGAGCACAATGGGGTGCGGGGGGTAAAAAGGAAGAGCGCTTGATACAGCCGTGGTTACGAATGCGGTTTGGGGCCACGTGGATCTAACGCTGAACGGCAAGGTTCTAAGAAAAAAGTTTCTACACGGCTGAGTCAGGCTCAAACACTTCTGACAGAGAGAGGGAAGCGGAGCGAGTCGCCTTGCTAGGCAAGAGTATCCGGGTGATTATCGACGGAAAGATTCGTGGCAAGAAGGTTGTGAGCCGACAGGTTTAGCGCCAGGATCAGCTCCGGGATCGAGCGTGACGGCTGCCGGTGGCTGCACCCGAGTTCTGGGCAGCCTGCGTGGGCTGTCACAGGCTGGACCTTGTAAAGCTGTGGTGAGCAGCCGTGGGTCCGGACAGTCTCAGCGGGAGCCGCAGCTGCTCCTTGCTCTCCGAGCACCCCATCCTGCCGGTACCCGCTCGGGCCCTGCCGAAGTTTGCTCCCGACTGGAACCCCGGGAGGAGGGCTGGTGCTGGGCTGGCAGGAGCAGAAAGGCACGTCCGCGTGCCCTGCCCGCGCCGCGAGCATCCCCTGCAGCACCCCGGTCCTGGGCATGGCCGTGGGGACGCTGGTGCCATGGGGCTGTCGGAGCGCCGGGCACCGAGCTGTTCGCTCTTTCCGAAAGGTCTGTCCTTCGGGCTGTTTTTCCGCGTGATCGATGCTGCTGCTGCTCCTGGGTGTGGGTACAGGCGTCAAGACAAGAAAAGTCAGCGTGGGTTTGGAGTCAGAGCCGAAGGCGCTTGAAAGCTGAAGCGGCAGGTTTCTGCGTCTGCGTTTGGCGCGTCACGAGCGCGGCTTGGCAGAGTCGTGCCATCGTGTTAGTGCATAAGCACCACTTGTGCTCGCCCCGCGCGGCGTGTTGAACAGCAGCTAACGCTGGTACGCGCTCACGGGAAGCCGATACCTGTCAGTTACTGCCGGAGGTCACAAACACTATCCAGAGTAATTACCTCAACGGAAGGTATCAGCAAGAAATACGTACTTAGAAACAATAATCGCGATGCCAAGATTTCATTATTTTCAATATTCTCTGTCTTCCCCAGGCACGCAGGCCAGCCAAGACAGCGCTGGATTGTGTTTAATAGTAGCATAAGGATAATTCCAAGTCACTGTTCCCTCCTACAGTATTCACTATAGCCACATACTGAAATTGAGCTTGTAACATATACCTTCACAAAATAGTTTTTAGATCGCATTAACAAGCTTTGACGCTAATGCTAATGCTTCATTAGAAGGAACACGACAAGTGGGCTGATTTAACACGCATCCGGCACGGAAAGGCTCGTAGCACACGCCGTGAGACTGTTACTACTGTTTGACAGCTTTGGATACCTAAATGCTCTGCTTGGTGACAGAGGAGGTGCAGGCAGCAGCACAGCTTGTCCTTCCTTCGTCTGACCGGTGCTCGGAGCGTTCCTTTGCTCAGTCTGCACACCTGCGTGTTGGAGGTCTCTCTCTGCAGCCGTCGCAAAGGTTGCGATGCATTTG
>VXBL01004605.1:549494-581318 GCA_013400195.1 Aramus guarauna
GGGCTCGTACTCACCTGGGTCCCGGCTCCCCAAAGGCCCCGTCCGTCCGCCCGTCCGTCCCCCGCCGGTGCCCGCCGGCCTCTCCGCACGCACCGTCTTGCCGGGCAGAAGAAAAAGGCCTCGCTGCGCACCACGAACCCGGCTGCTCGCCCCGGCGGCGGTTCCCCTGCCCCGGCCACACGCCCGGTGAGGGCGGCCCCCGCGGGCGCTGCTGCCGGTGCCGCTCGGCCCTCGGGGAACCGCGCTCGCGCGCCCTGCGGCACCTCCCGCCNCGCTCCCCAACCGACGGGCCTTGGTGCGGAGGCTCCTTTCTGCCCCGCAGCCCGCTGGAGCGGAACGCCCGCCTCAGCCCAGACACCTTCCACACTCAGAGCTGTCCTTTGCGGCCTCCCACAGGAGCGACCGGGGGGCCGGGAGCCCCGCTGCAGGACCGAGCGTGCCCGACCAGCCCGTCCCGCCTCCCACCCCCCCGCGCTCCGGGTTTGTGCCCCCACCGCGGAGACCCCCCGCCGTGTCCCCAGCTCCCGGGGCCGGCGCTGGAGCCCGGGGATCTCTTCGGGGCCGGGCGCCCACGGCTTTACCCCCGCGGGCCGGGAGAACCCGTCGCTCCTCGCTGCCCGGGCAAAGGGCAGCGGCTCCCGCCGCAGCTGCGAGAGGGAAGAGCCGCAGCCCGGTGCAGCGGTCCCGCTCCCGGCCCCGGGAGAGACGACGGCAGAGCAGTCCCGCTCCGCACGGGGGCTTCCCGGCCTCGCTTCTTCCCTGTGCCGAGGAGGGCTGCGGAGCCGGAGAGGGGCCCCGGGCCCGATCACCCCAATACTCACCTACGCNAGCGGCGGCACCACGACGTAACGCGCCCTGGCGGTGAGAGCGGGACACCCCCTCTGGCGCCCCCTGCTGGCTCCGGGTGGCGCCGCAGGGTTCCGCCCGCTCCCACACCCCCCCCGCCCCCCCCNGCTCCGGGTTTGTGCCCCCACCGCGGAGACCCCCCGCCGTGTCCCCAGCTCCCGGGGCCGGCGCTGGAGCCCGGGGATCTCTTCGGGGCCGGGCGCCCACGGCTTTACCCCCGCGGGCCGGGAGAACCCGTCGCTCCTCGCTGCCCGGGCAAAGGGCAGCGGCTCCCGCCGCAGCTGCGAGAGGGAAGAGCCGCAGCCCGGTGCAGCGGTCCCGCTCCCGGCCCCGGGAGAGACGACGGCAGAGCAGTCCCGCTCCGCACGGGGGCTTCCCGGCCTCGCTTCTTCCCTGTGCCGAGGAGGGCTGCGGAGCCGGAGAGGGGCCCCGGGCCCGATCACCCCAATACTCACCTACGCCGTGTGGCGAGCAGCCCCCCGTCCCTCGTGCACTCCTGGCACAGCAGGCCCGCTCCGTCCCGGCGGCTGCAGGGCGCAGAGCTCCTGCACGTTTGTGGACTGGGGCCACCCCGACCAGCACGGTGACCACAGGTTGCCCAGAGCAGCATTGCAGTAGCTGCGCTTCGGGACTCGAATGCTGCAGGGCCCGTCAGGGCTATTAAGGTCTCAGCTGGTACTTGATGCCTTGTTTTACCAGCTCCGGGTTTAATTGCCGGACCTGACCTCTCCGGGGACTCAAGGACTTCAAGGTTACAGAAAGGTCTGCAACTAAAACTGCATTGAAAAAAGGCAGCCTAGAAGAGCATCGTGTCAGCATCTGCAAAAGCCGTTCTCAACCTCTAATTCATACACACGCAACAATACACGCACAGGCACCCTGAACTGGAGGTTGTTCCCACTGGTCAGAGGGATCAGCACGTGCTGCGGAGCCAGTGTCAGAAGCACCGTAACTGGGATGTCTCATTTCAGCTCGAGCCGAGGGGATGCCAGGCAGAACACGAGCAAAAGGCAGACCGATGTCCCAAGACGTTTTCCTTCCCCTTGCAAGGAGCCAAACTTTAATCGCAGACACCGAGCGGAGCTTTCCCAAGGTTTAGCCGGCAGCATCCCATCTTCTTCCGACAGGCCCAAGACCTCTGCTTTCCCAGGCTGCATTTCTCCACACGGAATGCAAAGCCCCAGTGACGCTCTGACCCCAAAGGCCTTTCTGAAATCGCATCCACAACAATTTATAAGGGCACCTTAGCGCAGGCCGTGTTCGCACGCCCGTGTTTCCCCCAAGGGAACAGGCGAGGCCGCCGCACCGAGCCTGTCCCGGCTTTCTGGCGCCCTGCAGCCGCCCCTGGCATCGCCTCACTTCTCCACTGACACCCCCGCCCGGCTATCCCTACGGTGTGCACATGGATTGGCTTTTACTGCGTGCCATTTCAACTGCAGAAAAAAAATAAAAATGCACAGGCTGATCATTACTCCGAGTCATTCACAAAGCCTAAACATTAGCTCAGGTGCTGATAAAACGTGCTCTTGAACAATTTTAAACACATGATACTTCAAGGCAGGAGTGAAACTCGGTCCTGGCTGACCTTGTTTGCTTTCAGATACCATTATCTCTGCCGTCTCCTCCCCGGCCCCAGATAAACAAATACGAGTTTGCAGGCCTCCACAATTTACCTCAAAAAGCCCTACGGAGGTCTGAGCGCCCCAGGCCCTCAGCAGACGGCATTGAGGGGGTCGCGTTTCTTCGGGGATCTTTGCGCCAGCAGATCTCGTAGGTGTTGAGGCTGCTCCTCGGAGCGGTTTTGGGTGACTTGGGCTTAGGGGTCCTCTACAGGATCTCAGTTTTTCGTTCCAGTATTTCGACTCCCACAACCGCACAACTTTTCAGACGCTTCCCAGCTGCTGTTTGGCAGAGAACATTGCAGCCGAGACACGCGCTCGGCAGAGGGCTTCGAGACGCAGCGGACAGCAGCTACCAGGAGCTTCACCCAGAGCAGAGCAGCTGCGGAGAGATCCCGTGACTCAGACACAGTTTCTTGACAAGCAGCGTAAGAATAACCCTGTCACCAGCGTTTTTGGGTAAATGCTGGCACTGGCAACGCCTCCAGAGACGGGAAGGGAAAAACCAGGGACTGCCTTGCAGTACAACGCTCAGTTCTGCAGCATCCAGAGTAAGCGACACTGAAGTAGAGAACGAGCGCCTCCAGATTTGGCTTTTTAAGCCAACTCGGCTCGTGTTCCTGCCAGCGCCATCGCAGCAGCGTCCGCTGAAGCCGTATCCCCACGGCCGGATGTCACAGCCCCCGCCGCCCGGCGGGGTGCGCAGGAATCCCCCCGGACGCATCCCAGGAGCTCGCGCCTTTCCCGGGCCACTCGCCCCCCGGGGCGAGAGGAGCCGCCAGATTGAGGGGCCCGACCCGTGCCGAGGGCAGTGCCTCGCCAGCTGCCGGCTGCGACGCAAACAAACCGTGCTTGACTCCCTTCCCCATCGGCTCTGGAGCTGCGGCGAGCCGGGCCGGGAGCGCTCGCCAGCCGCGAGGACCGGGCAGGGTTTCTCGGTGGCGCTGGCCGGTTTCCGACCCTTGCCTCTTCCGAAGCCAACGTCCCGGGAAAGGAGTTTATGCGGCCACGGCAAACCAGAGCTCATGGACTCACCTCAGGTGAAACGCTCCAACCAAAGAACGTGACACTGCGCTCCTACGGCTTCCCGCCGCCACCTGGCAAGCCAGCAACGCTTTTCTTAAAAAAGCATTTTCTGCATAGAAGGGTTCAAACAGCGCTCTACAGCGACCTGCGTTCAAGAGAATTAGGGACATGGATAAATGCTGCAGACATCAGTAGTTTATTGGTATGTTTAGTCAAAACACATTCAGAATGGAAACTTAAAAGTAAAAATACTTTCCACCTGCAACAATTGAACTAGAATCTACTAGCATATAATGCTTGACACGTTACAGCAATAAAGATGGGAATCCACTGTCTTGTATACCTACTACAGCCAAGATGGTCAGCCACGTTTGTTGCAACAGAACCGTAATGACAGAATACTCCCACCATCCACAAATCAGCAACTAACAGTAATGGTCAGCGAATCCCTTCCTTTGCTCCAAGAGGTACATTGACTATCGAGAGGGTTGAGAACACGTAAGAGTCCACAGGACAGCAGGTGAGCTATCACCATGTAAACTTCTCTGGACGACGTTCCAGGGGCCGCTCACGTCACTTACACAAGAAGCGAAACGGAATGCGGAATGGCTCAGTAGCTCTTTTTAATACTCCGGGTTTTGTTGCGGAGATTATTCCCAGTGCCATTTGCCATACAAAGGAATTAGGCGGCGGCAAGACACCACAGCACTACAAAACGGGGGTGAAGAGAAAGAAAAAAAAAAAGGCTAGGCAAAACACCCCGGTGGCAAACTGCTGACTGACGACAGCGATTTGTTCGAAGGCTTCAAACCCAAATGGTCTTGTTGTGTGGCGAGCGGTTCAAGTACTAACAGATTTCCAGGTAACAGCTGAAAACGCAAGACCTTCAACAAAAAACTGAAATATGAAAATGGAAACGGAAAGAAATGTGCCCTGGAAAAAAAAAAAAAGTGTACGAAAATAGTGCAAGACTTACCATTGAACACAGAAGACCTCGAGCTGGGAGAAAAGAGACAGATGCCACTTCACTTTGCCTAACGCATCAGGACAGTATGTGCAAAATCTTCCAACTTACTCGAAAACAGCAAATGATTGCATAATCCAGAGACAGATTGCTGTGATGCCCTATCTGCTTTTGCTTGAAATTGCAATTATTTTATTCGAGGTCTTCCACGCTTAGAAGCAGCTTTAAGCGGTCACGCTTTCACACGCACGCGCACGCAAACACCCCCCCTCTTTTACTCCCCACACCTCGGAGCCGGGCGCTTGCTGCGCGGACGGCATCCGGCCGGACAGCGCCGTCTGCCGCAGCTGCCGTTTACGGAACGCGCTCCAGAACGTCATCCAGAAACAGACCTCTCCACCGGGAAAACCCGCCAGCCAGGCCGGAGAAGAGGATGTTTCCTTTCATCCCTTCAGTCCGGAGTCATCCCAGCGTCAACTTCAGCTGAGAGCTACGTGCAAAACGAGTAAGTTTTTCAAAAAGCGCAAGTGGAAAATGCAAATACTTAAGAGCTGCTGTTTCGTTCTCTGAAAATTGCAGTATCCTTGTTTGATAAGCTCACCCTCGCAAAGGATGCTCGGTTCTACCGATTACGAGCTGGCCAAAAGCGTTCACCGTTCTTGACCGACTTGCGAAATTCACGCCCGAGAGAGAGATTTCGACTCCGTTTTCTTTAACTTTGACACTGATAAAGAGAAGAGACAGCCTGGAGACTACTCGGATGCCTTCTTCCTCCCTTCCCCCCCTCTGCAAAAAAACAGGCGAACTTGTTAATTGAAGAGCAAGGTGGATGATAATTTTAGCAACGTTTACTGATTGAAAGATACTGCAATTTTTTTTAATACAATTTTTCCATGATATCCTTTAAATGCTTTGCAGCCGATTGGCTTTGCAGCACAGTAATTCATACACTATACTGTACAAAATCACCAGCAAGACTGGAATGATGTATTCATAGAAGGCACCATCATGCTTATTACATTACCAGAGAACTCAAATACAGTCAAGACAAATTTCACTGTACAACGCTTATCGAAGGGGAAAGGGGAAGGAGGAGCGTGTTGAGCAGCCATCCCTGTACTGAAGAGGGGCAGATAGAAAAATCTGACGTGAGCTATCAAACTTGTTGCATACGCAGGGCTACGACTTTGAAACTCGGGGTTCTGTTTAGTTTACAGCTAAATGGATTCCTTCTGGAATAAACGTGGAGTCTCGTTAAGGTTTGTGTGTGTACATAGGTCGGTCACTGCAAGCAGATCGGATGCCCGCATCATTTCACAAGCTATTCTGTCTGAGTAAGAGGATGAAGGTTTTTTTCCTCCGATGCCTCCTGCAGATGTCAATATAAATGAGTTCAGAGTACCCATTAGTGCATTTTGATGAGTGCGTAAACACGAGTTTGTTTGGAGCCGAGTGTTCTAAGAAAAAAAAAAAAAAGGCAAGCTTCTCCAATTGCACAAATTGCACTATTTGTGTTTCCAACGGTAATAGGCAGAAACAGTAACACTTACACAAAATGTGCAGCAGAGGGTTTTGACTGAAAGGACCTGAATTCTACTGGGCATGTCCTGTAGTTCACTTTTGTTGCAGATAGTTAACCGGTCTTTTTTTTTTTTTTTCCTTTTTTTTTTCTTTTCTTTTTNATTCTCCAAGTCTACATTTATAAATTAACAGTGTGACTCCTGTTGTGAAACTGGGGAAAGAACGTCCACCTCAATTTAAACTGGAAACCAAAGGATGCTTTCACATCAAAGAAATGATCAGAAGGGCTGTGTCACATTCCAAAGCCAAAAAAAATTAACAAGAATGCAAACACGATGGATAATGTACCACTGCCAAGACTGTCTGCCCACAGTGGAGATCTCAGCGACGCTGTCCGGTGAAACGGCCTTCCATTTGCCCGGTTCCTCGTCCAGAGCCGAGTTTCTGTGCCATGCCACCTCTCGGAGGGGGTCCTCTTCCGTCACGGTCTCGCATCATGCCACCACCCACTATTCCACGGGGACCCCCGGGGCCTCTATCATTGCGACGAATATCCCTACGATCATCGCCTCCACCTCGGGTCTCTCTTTCACGAGCGGCTCTTGTTTTTTTCTCTTCTACGTTCAAGCGCACCTCACCCCGGAACATAATGGGCTTATAGGGAAAAGTGTTCAAGGCACACGTTAGTCACCGTTTCGCAAAGGCCGCTGATACAAGGCACATGAAAACACCGCATTCGCTGCATGCCTCGGCCTACCTTCACTTACGTGCGAGAGACAAAAATTAACCGTTACCGGTTCCCTGCGGCACCCCACCTTAGCCCTAGAGGTCTACGGTCAGGGAACAGCCTTTTAAAATTCATTTGGCATGCAAGGAATTAAAATGTCTTTCTCCAGTAAGGGCAGGGTTGTCTTTAGCCTCTTTACTGCCAGCTTTAGCCTTTTCACTTCAGGGCTAAAGTTCCTGAAGAACTGCTCTACCGGGTCTCGCCCCCACGTACTGGAGATGAAAACTGCTGCTGTCTCCTCTCCAGTTCCTCAAGTCACAACCGCAAATAACCTCGCTCCCTTTTCTCAGCCCCAGGACGCACAATTCAGAGATCCCGGCGGTGCCCTTCAAAAGGTTACGTACTCGACTTTCAGCTTAAAAGGATCTCTGGGAGCAAGCGCTGAGCTCCACGTGGTGTCTATGGGCAGAGGTAAAAAACCTGAATTCGGTGTGACGCGGTTTGAGGAGCGCCGGCACAGCTTTTGTAAGCTACCGAGCGCCCCTGGCCGAACGAGCATGCCAAACCCACGTTTTTCTTACATCTGTTGTTTGAATGCCGGAAACAACAGCGACGCGCACCGGGATGGCCCGCACCGCCTGGGGCTTAGGTTCCGTCAATGCCAATACTTACTTTCGCAACTAAAATTCGCTGGACCGGCTCGGAATCGTCAAATACCACGAAACCAAAATTTGGCAGCTTTCCTCCCACTCCTTTAGTATTTATGCGAAGCTCTACCACGTTCCCAAAGCCTGGGAAAACACAAGGGAAAAGCCACGTTACCGAAACCCAGGGTGTCGGCTCTACCACCCCTCCGCTTGTCCCAGACGACACCCGTAGTCTTTCATCATGGAAAAGTTCTGCTGTGTGGCCCTACGTGAACGTTACGTGACTTTTCAACACGGTCTTTCTTCTTGGTCTCCGCATCTGAAATTGCTACTTACTCATGAAGAACTCTTTCAGTTCGCTCTCATCGATATCATGCGGCAAGTTCCCAACGAAGAGCTGGTGGCTGTCCGGATAGCGAATTATTCGGCGATTATCCGAGTCATTCTGTTCCATGTCCCCTCTCCCTGTCGTCAACAGAAAGAAGAAGGCAGGGCCCCTGAGGTTAGAAGACGCGCGCAGATTCGGACAGCACCGAGCACGTTGGCTCAGACAATCCTGTACCTCTTGAGCTTACGTTTACCGCGGGTGACACGGTGGGGAGGCGCTCGCCCCCTCTTTACAGAGTCCTGACAATTTTGTAACAATACCACTAAGTATTTGTTTTCTTTGCGTCCGGTTTCCCTGGTTAGATCAAATAAATCCATGTTAACTAAAACATCTGGCATACCGGGCAAGTTTGTTTACGAAGTTCGTGTTACGTCTTAAACGATTACACTGAAAAGGAGCTCAGTACCTCTTAAAAGGAATTTTTTTTTAAGATTTGGATTTAAGTCACCTCTTCATCGCTTCCGTAGCACAACAACAGTATCCTTACGTTGGTGCTCACATCACAAGCAACGTTTGCCCGTCTCACACCTCTTCTGGCTTCCATCTTCCAAAGTACAGGTAAGAGTTCCTCACGTTCTCTGCAGCTCAACCGAAGTACTACTATGCTCGGCAGCGTGCAAGGTAAAATCTTTCCCGGTATCTCCCTACTAAATCGTTACCCGCCTTGCAGCCGTGACAGCCGCACCGGTGCCCCCTTTGTACCTGAGGTATTACGGCGTAGGTACGTACCCTCTTCTCTCCTCGGCTTCCCCTACCAGCCCTTTTGCAGCAAGCTTGCCAGCTCGTTTGAAAGGTTGCCTTAAGCAGATAAACAGGTGGCTGACTTCCTTCGAAAATAAGACCATAGGGCTGAAGCTCTTCCATTTGCTCAACTGAGATGTCAGCTTTTTCTCCCGTGCCTCTGCTACCCCCCTGCCCAGTGTTAAGATCAGAATTAAAAGCCTCGGGCTCTGGTACTTGTTTTCTGTAGGACTTCTTCTACATCCAAGAGTAGGAAAAATGCAGATTTGAAACTCCATTTAGCCACAAGTCGCAGCTCCTGCTCCCTGCTGCGGATGACACGTTAAAGAAAGAAGGGACGTTAACCTGCAGCAGATGTGACGGTTCTTTCTCGGTGCCTTAAATCCTTCCAGTTTCAGCGCTGTCCCCGAGCGAAGACACGTTTGCACCGATCAAAGCCAAAAGCGTGTTTAAGCCCAACCCGTACCGCGGTTTGGCACACGCTTAGCGAAACCTTCCCCGGAAGCAGTTTCAGCTGGAGTTGGTGGAGACGCTTACAGTCTCTGAGACGTAACCGCTTCTGCAGGCAGCTCTCTGCCAGCTCCACGCTACCCACTGAGGGCGATCGCCAAGGCCGCCCCTCCCCTGAGGACTCCTGACTGAGTTTCACACTTAGGGGAGACGCAAACTGATCGACGTCCCGTAACCCCGGGCCTTTGAGCAGACGGCTTTTGCCCAGCGCTGCGCGGAGGTTTGCCAAGCGACCGGGCTGGACCGACGAATGCCACTCGGAAGGCTCCCGCCTCTCGACACCACTGCTGATGACCGTCGAGTAACGCGCACGTTTCCTAGCCAGACCATCCTATGGATTTGGATAACTCTGTACGAGTAACAAAACGCGGAGAGCTGGCTGCTCGTAAACTACGACAAACGGGAGGCGACCAACCGAGAACGGTATTTAAGACAATTACACAAGGCGGAAAAATACGTATAAAATTATTGACTGACTGAGGCTGACACGGCGGGAAGGTTTTCTTCCAAATCCAAGAGCAGCAACAGGCTCTCTTGAGAGAGAGCTCTCGTTTCCAAGGTCCAGCAAAATGAGAGGTCACGGACAGAACCAGCTTTTGAGAACTGCATCAAGCCACATGAAAAGGACTCAAGCATATAAGCGAGTGGCCTGACTACTAAAAACCATTTCAAGAAAACAGAAGCTTGGAAATAATGCCTGATATTTGCAACAACTCATCACCAGCTTGGACTCCGAATCAGATTCCCCCTTTTCTAGTTGAAGGCAGCAGGAACAGGGAGTGCACGATCGGCCAAATACAATACCGGTGCAGACAAGACCCGTCCAGGAGACACCTCTCGTTAACTAGTCCCAAGCAGACACACAAGCTGATCCACGTTACCTGGTCGAGGTCCTCGGGGGGGAAAACCCGGTCTTTCCCTGGGACGCTGTTCACGTACACGAGGAGGCTGAGACTGAGCTTCAGGTTTAGTTTCAACTCGCGGCTAAAACAGGAGGAGAACATGCATTATTAAACACCGGCCCGGTAAAAAAACCCCAAACCCCCAAAACTCACCAAAACCAAAAAACCCCACCACACAAGACACAGATCAGCGGCATGCATAAATCAAACTCCACAAGATATACATCCATGTCAATGTGTTTGGGAATACGTTTTTTTCACCCCTATAAATTCCTCTGTACCAATCCAGGACTGCAGTGTTCAGTTATCTCTGCTAAAAGGGGCAAAGCAAACGTCCCTCAATCAGAGCGTCTCCCCAGAACATGGCTAAGGTGGGTTTTCCATGTTTGACCAGGCATCGAGACCCCAACGCTCCGTTTTTCAAGAATACCTCAACCTGACACAAACCCCATATAGATCAAATTAAGCTTCCTCATGCCAAGCTCAAACTTCACGGATTAGTCTGAGACGAACACGAAGAGAGGGGCAAATCACATTTTCTGTCCGAGTCCCTGAGGGATGCTTTCCTTCAAGTGCAGAACAACTCTAAGGAAGCTACCGAAAAGAAAGAGGAGAACAAAACAAAAGCCCTCAGAAGCGCGGTAAGTATTTCGGATACCATAAAGCCACCTGAAAGGACAATTTCTACAGACTACCTGCTGAGGATACTCTTCAACTTCCCTTGGATGTCAAGACCACGATGCTCAAAGCACACCCTTGCTATTCTCAGGAACTAGAACGCCTATTTCGTTTTTGCAAGCAAAAAATGCTTTTAAAGGTAATTTGAGAAAAAATGACAGAATAACAAAAAGTATTTCTATGCAGCCTGTTGGTTACTGAAACAATTTCCAAGGTTTTTTAAATTCCATTTTCTGTACAAGAGTCCAGCAGCTGCTGCTGTGCTGGGTTCTTATCTTCAAAAACCAAAATTATCCTTAGGAGCATAAAGGAGAACACTAGCTTCTGAGGACGATTAAACACAAGGACAACGGCTATAGGCCCAGACTGCTGAGGAGATGTCGTTTATGTTAAACATCTCCCTTATTTTCCTTTGAGGACTCAAGACAAGTGACGGTTCCGGCCAGAGAGTACCTCACAGGGGTAAGACGGCTGTACTTTACAGGAAACGCGCAGGCATTACGCACCAAATAAATGTTTCAGCCCTCTAATCGCTCGCGCTCTACTCGGCTAGGCATTAGCTTGTCCTTCCCACATTTTAGGACCATTTTTTCAATTCCAAGAATAAGCCAGAAAAATCAGCCGTCCTGTTAAATCTCCTTCCGTTATATCCCCGCACGGGTCGCTGGAGCTCCCCTGCCATCTTCTACTCGTGCATCTTTACTGCGCCATACATTGTACCTCAAAAGCAAAACTCGATACGTTCCGACCCCCATGTACTTATGGCTGTCAGGCTTAAGCGCTCAGTCCTTCCATCAACCGTAGCAAAGACTGGCTAAGTCACCGACGTCCCTCTGTTAGATCCCCGATACCAGGTAACTTTTACCCGCTGGCTTCACGTTCCACTGAACGTCTCGTCTAGCACACAGACGCTCTCCGTCTAGCCAACCACAAGCAGCTGGCCTCGCCGGCTGCTCTCTAATCAGTAGCACCCTTTTTGCAGAGGAAGGCTGTCTCGGCGCTCGCTGGCGCTGCCTCAAGAGGAAAGCACTTGCGCAAGCCCGTGCTCGCCCAAACCGCTATGATTAGCAGCGGCACCAGATGCCTATTAAGGGCTGCCGTTTACGGCCCGAGCGGCAGCTAATTGCAACCGTCATCTCACAGAGAGCATGCAAAGTGGACTGAAAGGCAGGGAATGAGGGTTTCAACAGACGATGACTGAAGGAGCCCTCGGCCCGCGAGCCAGCCTGAAGGAGCTTTGAGAACAATTAAGGAAAGGGTGACATTGTCTCTTCTCTCCAGGAGCTCACACGGGGAGGGAAAGGGACTTCTTTCTGCTGCCGCAATGCTGCTGGCAATGACGGCAAAACCAGCCGCAAGCCAGCCTCTACTCGCCAACTTTGGAACCGAACACCCCTCTAAAATGGAGGAGGATGGGACAGAAAGAGCAAGAGAAGAGGTGGCTCCAAAGGCTGGTACAATTCCATTTTTGAAATCTCACGAGGCTTAACCGTTTCTCGAGAGTGAGATACCTGCCACAGTCAAAGGGCACGCATGCAAAGAACCAGCTAGCCAAGCAAGCAAAGCAGAAACCGCACTTCAGAGGAAGCCGAAGGAAAAACCCCGCGTCATCTCACCAAACTCCAGTAGCTAGGTTAGACGCGTACCTCAGGTAGCTACCATGCTGTCTCCGAGGTAAATGCGGACCACCCAGCTTAGTAAGGCACTCATCGATCCCTTCCACAGAGGCGCTACAGATTACAGAAGAGTCTATCCCGACTCCGAACAGACTGCAGGTGGTGAGAGGATGCAGCCTCTCTAAACAGACCTTTCGGATCTTCCCAAGCCAGAGGACGAGAGTCAGGGAGCAGCCCGCCTGCCTCCGGCACCCCTGCGACAGCTGATGCGTTATGCCAAAGGGGGGTCAGAATACCTGCAAATCCTATAAAGAGAAGGCTCGATTTATCAGTGGAGGCAGGTGGATTGAACGGCCCACGAGAAGAAAAAGAGCAAGAAATGCTGACCCGTTTAACTCCACAGCTGTAAGTAAACAGGAACCGCACTGGTTTATACCCACAACAGTCCTTTGAGGGGTGCCGGGTCAATACTACAGACTGTATTTTTAACTCGATAAAAGATGTGGGAAGAAGCGGAGCGGTGCAGAGGAAGGAATGGGAAGGACAGGGAACAGCTCCTTTGCGACATCACTGATGCTGACTAGAAGAGCACCCCAGAGGAGCCACCCACCCACCGGTGCTACCTACTGTCCTCGTCTACACGCGCAGCATCTGGCATTAACGGATGCGAGAGAACGGGAAAAAGCTGCTACTGATCCATAACCCTTTGAAGAGATTGTTCAGATGCCTCTTCTACCAGCTTTCTGTATAGCGTGTCTGAAAAGCGTGCAAGAAAAGCAGCTGAGAACTGACTAATGCTGTCTCCAGAAGAGCTGAGAGTTGAAATTCTTGCCACTTCAGTATTGTTCAGAAGCTTCCACACTGAAATTACTTAAACATGAAGTCACAGCAAAAGTAATCTAAAAGGCAGAAAGCAAGACAAGCTGCGGAGGCAACCCAAAAGAGTTTAAGGGGACATCTATAAGCTACATTCTGCTCTCTTATACAGCCAATTTTAAATAATTTTAAATAATTAAAGAAGCACTATTACAAAAATCCACCCTCTCTACTGCAAATCAATCAAAGCCAAATTTGGTTTTGCATAAGGAAAATCTATTCTGTACTAGAAAAACCCAGGGTTTTTACAGCTCCAATACCCCCTGCACGCTCAAAGCCCCGCTGAAGCTGAGGAAGACAGCCAGGCTTCCCGACTCATTCCACAGCCGTTATCTGATTTCCAGACAGCCCTCTCAGACCAGAAGCAGCACCACCCAAGGTGGGCTTTCTTGGGGTGGGTTTCATTTCTTTCCGTTTCCCTTTTTCACACGCATTTGGCCGAAGGGCAAGCCTAGACAGGTTCCTCTCTGTCAGTAAAAAACGGAGAAGAAACCAGTGCAAACCCAACAGCGGCAATAACCCAGCCGCTCTACCGAAAATTGCAGCGTTTTAAAAAGGTTGGCCGTGAGCTACCGCGGCGTACAGTGCTTTGGTACACAGCGGCAGTGGAAGAGGTTCAAGCGCACGTTTTCTATTTTAACGACTTTTATTTAGACGGAGGCAGCTGAACTGAGAGTCTCAGACCGTCTCGCACCGGCTTGGCATGTGCAGGACACGAGCTATCACCCGGTCAAACTTGCTTTCCGCTTTCCCCTCCTCACCCAGTCACCCCAGGAATGGGAAGACGGCATTGTCCCGGTCAGGAAATGTGAATCCTTCCATTCCTCACACAGTCATAAGTTGGTACAGGGTTCTGTGACAAGTTAATTGTAAATGGGCAGTGAAATCCAGCATATTTCTGCAGATATTAGCCTTCCGAGGCAATCTCGCACCTTCTCGGAAAGGGTGCCAGACGTTTTTACTGCTGGGGGGCTTCCGCCAATGAAACATACCCCTTTCAAGCACACTTTAGAGCACTACAATTTTGTGGGCAGTTGTCTTTTTGTTTTGTTTTCCCTTGTAAACCAACCCGTATCCCATTAAGACAGGTCAAAAAAACTTCAGCCGTGATTTCCTGTTTCCGCACGAACAGATTTTAACGTCACCACCACCCACAGTTAGGCCTGTTACGTGCCTTCGCTCGCGACGAGAAGGTGAGCGTATTAACATTCAAGACACAATTAATCTGTGCAATTTAAGTCAAACAAATCGATCTGTTAATTTAAAAAATGGAAGCAGTTTGCAGAAGTAACGAGACAATCCGAGGTGTTCACAGATGGGTTACCTGTGAGACGGGTGCTTTAACATGGGGTGGAATTCCAGAGGAAGAAACAGTACCACTAGGAGGCAGGTTTTTACTGGTCACTGAAGCCCAAGAGAAAGCCTGCAGGAAATGCAACAAACCTAGGCTACTAATCATGGCAAACCACTGACAATCCTACAGGGAAACTGGTCTGCTGAAAATACACTTTCAGTTCATATCTGACTGTTAAATGACGGCTGCGCGAGCATTACAACGAAGGTACGGAAGGATTTGCGGGTCTAGCCGTCTGCGGGCTCCAAAGGCGTGGAGCGAGTGCGTACCGTGCCCGCTATGGCTACTCGAGGGAGCCCGGTCCCCTCGGCATCCCCAGGTCACTGCTTTCCGGGATGTAACCAAACCTAGGACTGAAAACCCTGTGGTGTTGACTGTCTTCTGCACAAAGAAAGAACGTGGATGCCAGAACTTAGAAGTAAAAACGGAAAAGAGAAAAAAGATTGATAAAAAAAATACGGGAGACAGGCTGGAGCTAGAAAATGACCTCTCTCCAGCTCTCGCCGTTTCCTCCCGTCTCTTTCGAACTACCTACGTGTAACCATACCAGAGGACGCACGGCGTGCACGGTGGTTTTTAAGGGTGGGCATCCTGCCTCTAAGGGAGACGGTCGATGCCCCCGTATGGATTTTGAGCCTATACTGCCAGCAATTTTGCAAGTGTCAATGCATTACGGGTTATTTCGAGGAAGAGCAGTGGTTCTCATTGTATGAGATCGCTGGTGGTGGCAGCTTGAGGCGCTTTCTTAACAAATGTTAACTCGTCATTTAAAAAGGTTTACACATGCATAAAAGCACACACGCACACTTTACAAGCAGAGCATCACATTTACGATAGGTGACTCGAGCAGCACTTAAAAATAAAGTTCTTTCTGTTTGTAGTGAAACTTTGCATTTTTACCAGTTCAAGGTTCGAGTCTGGCTGCTCATACAGCATGACACTGAAAAGAGGTACCGGTGTGGCCGCTCAAAAAGGCTAAGTTCAAAACCCCATCTTCTGGTTTACCATCCGCACCTAGAAGCACAGATACGACTTTTAACTAACCTTTGGTGGTTCTTGTGGTAGTGACACAGGTTCTACGGGAGGTGGAGACGGAGACTTCTCTTCTAGCTCCTCGAGGGTCTTTTCTTCTACTTCAGCTTTCAGCTCCTCGGTTTTCGTTTCAGATTCCAATTCCGGCTCAGGTTCATGAGACGACTCTTCTAGCGCCTCCTCTATCCCATTGCTAAAATAATCAAAGGCATTTTAGGCGGCTTATCGATTGCTGTGTATTTTCTGACTGTTTGTAAGTTACGCTACGGTAACGGCCGGTATTAAAGAGACCACTCTGTTTCCAGTTGCTACCGTACGGTACCTATGTATACGCTACTGTGAGAAGTTAACCTGTACCCCTTAGTTGCATACAAAGCCAGATTTTACTCCTGCTGAAGCAAAGACACGTTTCACAATTCTCTGCAGAGAACCTGAAAATCACACAGACATATAAACTCCTTAAGGAATAGGTGCTGAACTCAAGAACTGCTGCTCCCGAAAGAACAGAAGCACAGCGAGGGACCGATGGAAGATTAAGCCGTACACATAAGCGAAGCCAATTTTGGAATGAAACCCACAGCTTGTTTACAAAAATGCCGTACAAGTTCCTTACCGAAGGAGCCGTGAGACTCGGTTACTGAAAATCACACGCAACTTTGTCTCTCTGCTCTGCGCGTTCAAAACGTAAGGGATCTGAACTTCTTCACTTCTCTCTTCAGCCACCCCAAAAGCTTACCAAATTCCAAGTACTTCTACCTGTGCAGCTCCTGCCACGGGTTCGCATACGCCTAAGTGACTACCGGATGAAGGCTGCCTTGCCAACTCCCTTCCAACTGGCGCAGTAAACCCCAAACCAAGACCTGACTTAACGTCATGCTTTTAGGCATCAGAACCTTCCTGCGTTACCTCGAGCAAGTCAGTCGCTGCCAGAATTCCAGCAGCCTCCCCTCGCCCAGAACACTTCTTCTGAAAAGCGTGATGTGACCAGCTTTTAGCGTTATCGCTGATGCACTTGACAGACACCATTCTAGCGATGTCGTGAATGTTGGGGGTTTTTGTCGGGGTCTTTTTTAAGAAGGAAACCAGGAAGTCAGTTCTGACCCTTTAAAAGGCATTCCTATGTTTCAAAAAAAGCACGGGGTTTTGCTGGTGTTTGTTTCTTTGTGGTTTTTGTTTGTTTGTTTGTTTAATAAAATGTATTTGTCTTATACAAACATAAAGAAACGTTTTTCTTTAATATTTGTTACATTTTAAGACACTCAGGACAGAGCCTATTCCTCTAGTACAGCTGTACAGCAGCTTCTCAAAAAGTAGACCTTCCTCTCAGCTTCAAGGGCTGCCCAAATTTGAGGAGCAGCGTATCGTTAACCCCCCCTTTGTTAACCCATCTGTTCCCATACATTACGTCATATCAACTCACTGTTACAAGTTAACATAACAATGAGGACACTAAGTGTGTACATAAACACGGTCGCTACCTCTTCACCTCTCAGGTGAAACCAGAAGTGAAAATAACTAAAACCTGAAGAAAGTCGCCGACTTCCTCTCTCACCATTCAAGCAGCAATGTTTCCAAGTAATACACATACCTTACATAACCCGGACCTGTATCAAGTTCAGTGAAGTTTCCTGAACTACCTGTTAAATCACACCCAGGCAAAGCAATTCTGTTGGGTTTTTGTTCGGTGTTTTTTGGTTTTTTTTGTTTAAGTAACTTCATATAACAAATGGAACTTCTTACGTAACAGGATGGTTTTCATAGTAAGTACTGCTTGCATTCTCTTGCACGGGTTCAGGTGACGGTTGTCTTTCCTCCTGCTCCTCTTCCACCTCTTCCTCAGACTCTGACACAAAAAGAAAAACTTCCTTCAACATCTCTGCAAGCGTACACAAGCCACGCTTAAAATAAAAGCCTGTTAAACTAGTAGTAATCAAAAGAAAGCTTCATCAACAAAATAAGGCAAAATTAACTGCAAGACGAGCTAGAAGACCCTTCCGCTCGTTCCAGAGGCTTTGTTTCTTAGCATTTTCACAAAAAGGAGAAACCAGAGACATCCTGGTGCTGGGAAGTTCTGGGAGGAGGGCTCGAGGGGCTCTTAAAGCAGCAGATGCTTTTCACATGGTGGCAGTAAAGGAGAAAGGCTGCACTACTAGCTCATACATCTCAGTACCTAAAACTAAGAAGATTAACCTCAAATACAAGGATGATTGCCTAAAATGCTTTGTTGGTGAAAAAAAATCCAGAAATCGTCCAGTGAACACTTGTGCATACGTTCGGGCTGTGCTGCGACTTGCTTCGCCTCAGTGAACAGAGGGGAAACGACCCACCCAGGTCAGGTTCAGCCCCTGAACAGAAATGAACTACTGACCGTGACGACGATAAGAAAGTAAAAGCTCCGTGTCAATTATTTTTCTTTGAATCACTTCACCTAAAAATTTGTCTGATCAGAGAAATCGAGTCTACCTGATGAAACTAGCAGCAGCAAAAAAACCTGTTGCTCATTTTTTCCATTCTCTGCCAAGCCTCACCCACCCTGAGCCAGTTCGGCTCTTCAAGGAACCAGGTACTACTCCACGGCCTTTATTTTACAAAATGTTTTGCACCGGCAGAGAGTTCCAGCAACCTAACCTATACTCCCTGCCTCAGCCCCCTCCCAAATCGCTACGCTCCACGAGAGCGCACTACGGTTTGCGTCTTTCCATCTCTTCTAGACGCTTCTGAAAGCTCGGCATACGTGCTAGAGGAACAAGAACAAGACAAACTCTACATGTAGAGTTCTTCTCACCTTCATCAAGTTCTCCTTCTGAATCCCCAAATACTTCATCTTCATATCTGAAGATATCGTTATGGACATAGAACTTGTTTGGAACCGAACCCTGTAAAAGAGCAACATGCATTTTTTTGAATATATGACACATTAGCAGCCAACAACAAGGACGGATTAGAGACAGAAGCTTTGGGGTACACACCAACCCTTCGCAACAGGACTATTTCATTAAAGCCACTTTCCAAGCGGTACCTGGTCTCTAAGCAAACAAGTGAACGGTAACTTCCACCCAACTGAAACGATATTACGAAAACTTTACAATAAACAACCCGAATGGACTTTCACGGGGTGACTCTATGCTTACAGCATCGCATGGGGAAACAACAAAGAAATTCAGCAAGACTCTGAACCGCTAATCATCAACCGCACAATAGTTTGCGATGAAGCGGAGGGAAAGAAGCAGGAAGGACACAAGACACCCTTTACTCTGACACAGCTCTGTCCTCGCTAAGAGCTAAACTGGAGCAGTAACAGTAACTTGCGCAGCATGAAACCCTAGTCCCGTTTGCCGGCAGACTTGAAGGAAGTACAGAACTACGCTAGAATCTTGATCTGCAGAGCTCAGCGCTACTTCTAATTTATTTGTGCCAATGGCAGCTCCCAAACGCGGGCTCCATTTTGCTCTGGATTGCTGCTCCAGTACTTCAGGTCAAAGAACGTAAACCAGCTCAGGACGGGTCAGATACACACATCTCTCGGCACTCGCACGCTGTGACACGTTCAGCGATCGCCTCCGGGCCAAGCTCCAGAAGCCAGAGCGTACCTTTGGCCCCGGTATGACAAACTGTAGCTACAGGTCAGGTTTCCATCATCGTTATTTGAAGTTAAACACAATCTCACATATACTCACTTCGGGAGCAAGCACAAAAGTCTGCATGAACTTCCTCATCGGCTGCCCGTTGTTCGACAGCTCTCCCATTACTTGCACAACCACCCCGTCGCTCAGAGTAGCGTGAGCATCCACGTGACGAATCTTGGTGTGGCATTCGCTGAACTGTAATGACATCACTTTCTTGTGTATCTCCTAGAAATAAAGAGTTACATTTTACTTATACTGAGGGTTTTTTTGCTCAGGGCTTTACACCTTTTAAGTACCGGAGTCTGAACTAACACGAACAAACCGCCCGCTGAAGCTCAAAAGGTAAATGCAGGAACCAAGAAGCGCCTTTCGCTGAGAACTGCCTACGTGAGCTCATCTAACTTTTATTCTGAAGTTCTCCACCAGCATTCCGGTACTTATCAGAGTAGTCAAATAGCGTACAGTTTTCTATCCGGCTTTTCCAGCTGTATTACCACATATGACCTATTTTAAGGCTTTCTTTTCTTCAAAGGGCCTGTGAGAGGGACAGGATTTACCTTGTGTTTAAAAAGCCCACCCCCAAACAAAACCCCCAACCCTCTATGCATCCACAAAGTACCCAAACTTCACGGGAGCGGGTAACATCTGCCCTGCCAAGACTTTTTGCGCTGCCAAATGAGGCTGTGCCGGTGAAAGGAGAAGAAACCCAATCTGCCCTGGGCTAAAAGCCACACCGCTCAGAGATGCGGCTGCCACGTGAACGGGTGCCCCTGGGTGACAGGCGTTGTCCCCGCCAGCGAAAACTTGTGTTTCCTCGAGTTACTTCACTTCTTCAAAAGTTGTCTTCCACTTTAAGAAAACTCTGCTCGCGGAAGAATTTGGTAACGTACAGAATTCCACGTAACTCAAAAAAGATCAAAGTCCCCTTCCCAAGGAACCACTTCTAACTGAAATAAGATAAATCAACAGGGCAAGTCTAACAGGTCCTCTTGATTTTGTTTCCTATCCTAAGTATATTTTCTGCAGTCCGGACGCAAAGTTGACGTACCAAACACAACTCGCAGTAAAAGCAGCGGCAATCCAATAAAAAAATTCAAGCCTAGAAATTCGTACCTGCCTCTGAACAGGAGGCGGTATCACAATATGCCATCTGCCAGATAAGAAACTCCGAGTAATTGGTAAAGAAGATGACTGATTTAAATAGTCAGTTCTAAACATTAATGAGGACTACCGGACCGATTTTGATACGCACAGCTTGACCATACACTGCTTCTTGCGGTTTCCCACTGGCATCCAGTCCTCCATGGACGTAAGAAGAATTCCTGCCATAAAACCTGGAAGTGAAGAGATGCAAAGGTCATAGGCCTGAAAAAACAGAACCAAATCCAACCAGTGTTTTAAACAAAAGTTGCAGAGCTCAACGCATCGGGAATTTCAGCACAAACAGCAACTCGAGATACATTTTCCGCTGCCGAGGCTCCAAGAATGCAGGAACAAACGAGCTTAATAGTCAGTATTCCAGTGTGCCCAAGATCTGTAGCTTTTAAGGAACTGTTCAAACTCCTGGGTAGGCAGAGAGCCTAACCGAGCAGGAACCGCAGATCAGGACAGGAGTAAACGTTAAGTCCCCAGGCATACGGAATTCTAGATTTTCAGGTAAGGGGCCAGTAAAGCCAAATAAATTCCCCTATAGTGCAACTGAACAGAGAATATTTGTGAGCACAGAGGACCCCCCCGCGCCGGGGGAGCTTGCCTCGTGGGTGTCTGTCTATCCGGCCGTCCTGACGTCAGCAGGGCCGTTCCAGGAGACAGTCAACTGACCGCTCATCGACAGCCAGTGCGCTCGAAAAAGGACGAAAAATTCTGTAAGGTCTTTGGACGAGAGCCCTCGATGAAAACACAGTTCCCTCAAGAAGGTCTATGGACAATTGCCTGTTGCCCCTCACTGTACCGGGCATACAGCATAATTTGGAAAGCTGCATTTCAGAGTTGTTTGGGTAAAGCTTGAGATTTAGAGGGGTGGGAGTAATACCTGGTACCTCCTATAAAGCACCAAAGTTGTCTTTGACAGGCCAAACGTCTCTGCAGACGCCTTTTTCCCCTCACACGCACGCTTCTACCGATTTCCTATCGCCGCAGTCTGGAAACCTCGGTCTAGATGCCCAACGTACTGGGAACACCAGCTCCGTACTGCTCCCGGAGCACGTGCTAATACTGGTGCAACGGAAGTGATGTGGCCATACTAAGGGAAAGCAGGAGGGAAGGCAAACCTGGAACAGCTGGCTGCTCTGCTTTGACTGAAGCGGTGAGGGAGGAAAAACGTACCAAGAGCATTTTGATTCTTAAATCAAAACACACACCACCACCCCCAAATCCTGCCAAGGTTACAGTCACTACTATTAGAGGTAAATGCTCTTACGAGCAAAATCAAAGCCTATTTTCAACACCAAGTTTGAGGGTTGGTTGATTTGCCCCAATATACAATTTAACTGCCATTGAAAATAAATGTTACAAAAGGAAAAGACAATCGTGCTGCGGAACCGATATCATTCTCCCTCTGCCTTTGGTATTAATCTGTGAAGCGTGGTCTAATCATCCCGTATAAACTCTTCTCGGTCTCGTCGTTTATGCAAACGCTTTCTGGGTTTCAGAGCACAACGACAACACACCTCGCAAGAAACCTGTCTTTCTAATTTGGGCTTTTCCGTCATTCAAAATGACCCCGCTGTTCCGATATCAGAATTTCCACGCAATCATTTGCTCACAACATAACTGTCGCCTTGAAAAAAACTGGTAGAGTCACACCCTTTCTGAGTCTCTTCAAAGAATTTTGACCGCCGACCTTCCCGGGCGAGGGGCAGTTACGGACATCGACCAGACACTAACGGAGCTGGCTAAGAGGGGCCTCCGAAGGTATCCCCAAGGCAGGAGGTCCTTCCCCAGGCACCGGGGAAAACATCCAGGCGTGACACGTACCCGAGGAACGCAGTTCTGGGGCAGAGCGAGCTGCCAGTTTGTACAGCAGGTATCGACACGTTACATGGACATACTTGTCTGGTCGTTGATCTGATCTGACTCATTTGTTGAAGTTTTGGGAGCAAGGAAAAATTCTGCAATTGCTAAAAATTCTGCTTTCGACTTCTGTTAGATTACTAAACATAAATTAGGAAAGACTGGAATATACGGCTGAGACATCTTAAAAATAGATTTAAACAGAGAAAAGGCAGTGGTTCCGCAGTGGTTCAGCGATTTAAGTAAAAATGATACCACTCATTTTCCCTACCTCAAAGCTATAAATGAAAAGAGGCATTAGTCAAAAGACTGAATTCTTAAGTAAGCCATCTGAGAGCTCTAACCTGCTCTCAATCAAACAGCCCAATTTTTCATCATCAACCTTGTGTCAAGTCCTGAGACAAGACCGACCCAAGCAGTGATTGCTTTTTTCTTTTCATACGCTGGCAAAGCTACTTTGACCTTTACTTATTGCAAGTCCGCGCTGCTCTGAATCCAAATGTGGGAATGCAAAATGTTAAGCGACAAGCTGTATGTGGCCAATCAAAACCAGAAAAAGAAGGAAGGAAAAAAAGAAAAAGAAAAAAGAAGCAAGAAACACATTCAGAGTACCACTTAAATAGTGGACACGGGTTAAAACAAAAACCAACCCTACTGTATTTTCCACCTGCCTTGTCCAGGCCGTGACATTTATGCTTAAATCTCCCATCATAACGCAGATAAAACCGTCTCAGAGGCAATGCAAAAAACGCCATCCTGAAATAATGAGCGTGCTTGTCTTGGGTACTACATGTAAGTGTTTCCTCTGCCATTTTCTTTTCTTTTTTTTTTTAGGAAAGTGTTTCTGGAATATGCCTACGCTACCATTTTATCAGCTGAGAAGGAGCTCGCTTTTCCACACGGGAAATACCTTGATAACGTGCCATACATCCCTACGATCAGACTTGGTTCTAGAGCCTACAGAATTTTCGGTAAGATGAAATATTACCCAAGAGCCCAAAAGCTGGCCGGCTCCATTTCCTCCCAGACTCGGAAATTAACGTTTATCTGATTCATAAGGAACGGTGCACACTTCTGTTCAAACACATTAGTCACTGGATACATGGAAGCGTTACCTGTGCAAGAAGTCAGGAGCTTTATTTAGCAGAGTGTAGTACTGTCTCACGAACTCCCGCCCTACCAGCAGGGGACTTGGCTTCTCCATCACCATTTCTTTGGTACGCAATGTCAAATGCTGTAATTAAAGACACGCACGTTAGTTTCAAGCCAGCCCTGTATATCACAACTTCCCCACCAAGGGGTGAGCATAATGATACTAGAACGGAAACAACTATGTGAACAGGCACTTCATTCACACAGACCAGTTCAGGACGCCCTCCCCACCACCTCCTTCGAGTAAATAAAAAGATTGCATCCATTCATGTGTTACTTTGACAAAGAGGGAACAGTGGAAACAAAGTCCCTTACAGAACAGGTGCTTAGAACGCCAAACACACAAACAAAAACCCTGTTAAAAACCTCTAGCATCATTTACTTTACCCTTTGGGGAAAAATTGACCAACAATGAAAAATGCAAGTTCAAGAGCACTGCAAGCCCAACAGGAGAACGCTTTCTCGAGTCAGGCGGGAACATGCCTTTATCCCAAAGCACGTCAGCTTGAAAAGGCCGCTGTCGCATCCGTAACATGCAGAAGGTCGCACCGATATTCTAAAGTAATTATGAGGGCTGGATTGGCGTTCCCTGCGGACTGGGAAGGGAAACCTTTACGCCCGAGATGACCAAAGCCTTAGGTACCAACTGTCCCAGCTAACTGCACTGCGCATTTGGCACAGAATAATTTAGGTTGGAAGGGACTTCTGGGGCTCACCCGGTTCAACCCCGGGCACAAAGCAGGACCGGTTTCTAACCTGGTGGTCTCCTTAAAGCAAGTTCCGAACAAGGTTACTCCCGAACACGTGAACAGAACTTCCATTGGCAATCTGTGCCTGTCGGCCATCACGTTAATGTGGCGCACCTCGACGAGTACGGATCTGCGCCCTCTCCCCAGGCAGCTGAAGGCAGCGGCAACATCTCACCCCCCCTTCTTTGGCCCTCGACTCTGCAGGCGGAACAAGTCCAGCCCTCGCCGTGTCTCCTCTCCCCGGGTGCTCGGATCCCCCAACAATCCTGGCAACCCGGCACCAGACCCGCTCCAGCGTGTTGGTTTCTTGCCCGTCCGGAGGAGTTCAAACTGGGAGCAATACTCTGGGTCTGGCTGTTCCAAGAGTCCGAAGGGAAAGGAAGCATCACTTCTGCTCACCACAGCCCAGAACACAACCACCCTTCACCGCTGCAAAGGCACACCGCTGACGCGAGTTCAACTTCTCTGCCAGGGCACCAACGTCCCCTTGCGCACAGCTGCTTCCTACTCGGTCGTTTCCCAGCCTTTACTGTTGCACGCGGTTCTTCCACGCGCGTGCAGAACTGGGGAATTTGCCTTTATTCAACTTCGCGATGTTCCCGACAGCTATTTCTGCAGCCTACCCCTCCAGGAACTTGCTGCCCATCACTTCAGCCCATCATCCAGGTCACGACAAAGGTGTTAAACGGCATTAAACGGCATCGGCCCCGGTGCCGCCCCTGGAGAAACGTCGCAAGCAGCCATCTACCCGTCGGACTTTGTATCGCTCACCACAACCTCTTGATCCACCCCGCGGGCTAGCTGTCCAGTTTGGTTCCAAGGATCTTACAGAAAAGCAAGGCTTGACTGAAATCAAGGTAAACCACGGCTGTTGCACTTCCCCTGCCCTCGGAGCCACTCGCGTCATCGCAGAAGGCAAGCTAGTTGGTCAGTCAGAACTTGTCCCTGGTAAATCTGCGCTAGCTGTTCCTAACACCTTCTCGTCCTTCGTGGATCCTGGACTTGCTTTACAAGCCTTCCCAGGGATCAAGAAGCCCGCCAACCTATAATTCCCCCTCTTCTCGCTATGCTCCTAGCCCATACGTCTCGCAGATCGCCCATGGAACCGTCAGCACCGTGGAAGTCTTTCCGGTGGCTTGCCAGCACCCGACACGCTGCTTTTTCCAGCTCGTGTCAGGAAGGCTGAACCCACCTGTGAATACCAGCGTCTGCCATCAGGAGATTCCCTCAGTCCTCTGCAGAAAGCGTCATCTACTTTCTCTCTCAAAAAAACCTAATGTGCAGGCAAGGCAGCAGGCAAAGACAACCAAGTCAAACCCCCAAGTTTCCATCTGGGGAGATAATCCGAGAATAAGACTTTTGTTTTCCCTCCAAAATAACCTCGGCCCGTCCATCCAAGCCAAGGGCCGATACAAAGGACTGGTTGCAATCACAGCTGGACGGGACGTAAAGCACACGAGGTGCATCTCAGCTCAACAAGGGCCGGGCCCAAAGGTAAAACGTACACAGTAACGGTGCCGCACACGCGTCAGATCCTGCATCCAAAAGGAACTCTGAAGAAAAAAGCCCAAGTACTTGCCTCAAACAGTTGACGCTTAACGGGCTGTCAGAATAATTTCAACCCGGCAATCCGAGCCACAGGGCAATACCCAGAACTGTTCCCAGTAGAGTTAGCCAGGAGTCGCACCTGAGGCAATGGTCTCAAAAGCTTGTAGGCAAGGCAGCAGGCAAAGCCTGAAATACAAGTTTTGAACTTGGGAGATAAGAAATCAGAAAACTTATTTTAGGATTATCCAGAATTTTCATTATACCCTTCAAGACTCTGAAGCACAGTGTTAGTCGTGACTCCTGGGAAGCCCCAGGGGAAGTCATTTTGATAATCAGACCCAAACCCAAAGGTCAAAAATACTAAGGGACATCAAAGGCTCGAGCTCTCTGCACATTCAGAGCGGGAACCTCCAAGGAAACACAATCTGAGCGATCTGGGGATCTTCCTAATGCGACTCACGCTACGGCAACCGTGCGCACGCGGGAATTTTCTGTAGAAACCTGCCGTCACAGAACAAGGACCTCAGTTTCTACAGGTGAGACTAATTTTTTTGCTCCCCTGCCCACGAGCGGATGCCGAACATAAAACTGGCGATATGAACTTCACCACAAGCGTTTGTGAGAATGCACGAGGACGGAGCTTCATCACAATTTTTTCTTCTTTTTAAAGACTCTATTAAAAGCAGATCGTAGCCAGCGCGCATTCCTATGAATACAGCAATAAGCAAAGTACACATGTTAACAAATTGCTGGCATACCACAAGGAACACGGAAAATGCCTCTGGGTACAAAACATAATAATCTGTGACAAGTCATTACACTACATCAGATCTGTATCACACTAGATCTTTTCTTCACTGGAAGCTGTGCTATTTCAGGAAAGGCCGCTGAAACCTTTCAGATAATCTGAGAAAGGCGAGTGCGTGATGATCGCACGCGGCCAATTCTTCAGAAGTTGGCTTACGTGCTCGAAGAGAGGAGTACCGTCCACCGCTGTCCACGTTTCAAGTGACAGCAGCGCCGATTTACATTACAGAATCCGTATTTTACAGCACGTCTCAGTACGGTTCGTCACCTGGCTCAGTATCATTTCCTTTCATTATGTCCTCAGAGATCTCAACAGGGGTAGCAGCGGCTTAATGAACTGTTCAGGTCTCGGGGTCATCAAGAGGCAGTAAAATAAAAACGCAGATACTCTGTGCTACCGACACGGGTGCCACGAAACCAGGTTTTAAAAAGATTAAAATCTCCACGTGTCCTGTCGCCTGCGGGACTACCCACAGTCCCAGTTAGTAGGGCACCTCCTTAAAGTCAAGGACCCGAGTCTTAGCAGGCCCCAGGGGTTTGGAGGTAAAGACACCGGTGAAATTTAAGCCTACACCCAAGGCATCGGCGTCGACAGTTTAAAGAGTCCAAACCTATGAAGAACAGCATCTCCACGTTTACCGGGCGCTGACGGAAGCCCCACAGACACAGGTACTCAGTAAGAGTGACTTCTCCACTTTTCGTCCATCCGTACTCACCAGTCAAGGAATAACAGCTAAGAAAGAAGAACCTGAGCGCTCCTCTCACTTGAATAACATGAGCCACATCCTTAGATCGGCCCGAGCAGCCATTGGGAAAGCATCTTACTGAGAACTTACTGCTCGAGGCACTCGCGTGCGTACTAGCCAGAAACAAAATACCGAAAGTGAGATGGCAAACAGCAGAAATCACATACATTTATCTGCTAGTTTCCGTACGGTGCAACCGTACCATTAAAGAACCCCTCTCCATCATGCACGCTGATAAAAGCCATGAGCTACACAGACAGGGTAACACAAGCAGCCACGCAATCGCTGCGTGTTTAACTCCACAGGTAAACCTGCCTACGGCGAGCTGACCTCACGATTAATCGTCAAGATTTAATTTCCGCCCTATTCAGTTCCTCCGATTCCTGCGCTAGCAGGAGGGCACCGTGGATTTGCAGCGCATTCTCGAACCGAGGAGAACCGGCAGCCGGGCGACGTATCTCGCGACAGACTCTCACGCTGGAGGACCCGAGGAACCGTGGAATCCCTTTCTTCCCCAGACAAGGCTCAGAGGGAAGGACCCAGAGGCGCCCGCCCCAGGGACAGGGCTCCAAAACTGAAGGAACCCGCACATGCGCCAGTGCGATACTTTTTTCCACGTCCATTCGCACGATTCAAGTTCCCAGCAACTTAACACCAACTTAAGCCTACAGGCGGGACCGGATAAGCTTGTCACCGTTACCTCAAACAACCAAGTTCCTATCTGGAGCTATTTCCACCTTCCCTTCTTTCAAGAAAACAAAAACATCCGGAGAGTCAGCACAGAAAGGAATTGTTATTTGCATGCAAAGATAAGCAAATGAAGAAAAGCAGAAAGGGTATTTTCCTCCAAAGAGCAATGCCGGTAGTGCCGAAATAAGTCGTAACATTCATTTAACTTTGGTGACAACGTGCCAGCTACCTTCTGTTAGATTCTGGTACAAGACTATTAGAGACTTTCCTCAGCTCTGCCAGAAACCACTTTCGATGGCCCGGGATAACAAATGCCAGCCGTGACAAATCGAGCCCGAAATTAGCCTCAGCAACCAGCTAAAACTGTTGCGGGCTCACAGGAAGATATCCAGCTCACGTTAGGACAGCTGTGCCCAAGTGCTTGGGAACCAACTGCTACAACGCTTTAACAAGTCCGCACTGAATTAATAGCGTGCAAATTCCTTCAGCCCGTAATCGTCTTTATAGGTAAGACTTTACTTATTAAACCGTGCCTGTCACTTCGACTAGATAAAAACAAACAGCCATCAGCTGGCACGGGAGGGCAGCAGCAATTTGTTTCTGAAGAAGTACTGAAGGTCACGACGCGTTGAGTTCACTGCCGTACATCTTGCTCGATAAGCAGCTCTCCCATCACAGAAGCCTTTTTTTCTGAAAATATACGTAAGCCTTCTCGTTATTATTTCCCTTGCCCCGTAGAAAAAGGAAGTGTGACTAGTCACCTGTGCAAGGCACCGAGCTACCCGAGGCCGTGACCGAGCTACCGAACGGTGGCACGCGTGCTCAAATTCAGGCACCCAGAGCACAAGCTTTGGCACAAAGTCTTCGGTTGCACCCAAAGAGGCAGTTCAAAGCCACCGCCATCCTGTTTCACGGAAGACCAACATCAGCGATGCTGCCCGGATGCTTCACCAATCCTGGGAGAGAGGTGCTGCCCTCACCATTCGCTTTGCTAAAAAACTATAAGCAAGCAAAGTCTTTTGTTTTACTGACACGCAAATTTCCTCCTCTGAACAATCCGTCCACAGAACAAGCTGTCCATGACTGAAGGCACACAGATAACGAGCTATAGTTTGACGTAAATCTGTAACGGCGTGGCTCGTTCTTACATCCCCGAGTCTGCAACTCGTGTCCGAGTCGCCCATTAGATTTGAATACACCACTTAAATTGAAACTTGAATATACCACTTAAACTGAAACAAAATTCGGTAAAATGCTCCCGCAGATCAGACCGATGCTCCCCGCACAGCGAGCACGCAAAAGGAAAGCCACGAGGGACACCGTGCCGCTCCCTGCACCACAGGAGCCGAGGGAAGACGGAAGGTGAGAGCAGCTTTCACAATCTTGGACAGGTTTTTCCTAAATCCAGATTATCACTTTTCAACTGCATTTCCTACCACAGACAAGCAAATAAGGCCCTGAAGAGCGTGCCCGCGGCCACCATCCATAAGCCTGACCGAGACCCCAGTACTGCAACTCACTGTGCGAGCAGCCACACCTTGAATAAAGCTAAAAAAGCGAACGGCGACTGACAGTCCAGCTGGCACAAACCAGGCCGTCCGTAATACAGCCCCGCAAAGGCTGGCGGGTTCTCCATGGTAAGGTAAAACAAGCATCGGCTCAAATGAGAAAATACCGAAAGAGCAACTGAAAGTCCCACATGACCCAGTTCCCTACTGAAACCACCTTCTCTCTTTCATGCTCGGGGAGGTAAGCACTCAGATCATCCCCCACCTGCAGTAAGGGCCAGCGAACCTGTATAATCTACCAGAATCCCTTCACTTGATGATCTCCTTTACCTAATCCGCTACAACCTGAACTGGCTGAGCCCCAAGGCACAGCGTGCCCCTCTTTCAAATCAAGCTGTCCAGCAGGTTGGGGGTTTTTTTGTTTGTTTTGGGGTTCTGGTTGGTTGGTTGGTTTTGGTGTTTTTGGCGAGAGGAGCTTAACAGCACTCTGTATTTTAGGGGCTTGACTACCCCAGAGGCCCATCTTCCGGGCAATTAAGCTGCACCACCCAGAAGAGCCAAGAGCCACCCCAATAGCCGTAACGATAGCGACTGCAGCCAAGGGCACCACTCGGTCTGGGGAAGCCGCCGCATCTGCCTCTCTGTCGTCACCCAACGCCAGGTTCAGTGCCTTTCTTCTGGTATCTCATCGGATGTACCTATTAGTCTGACATATTAATCTTTTCACACGTTCCTTGAGTTGCAACGCAGTTCTTCGTTTGTCAAATACTCTCAGAAGAAATGACATCCGGTGTCACAACTGCTGCAGTTAAGAAGGAAGACTCAAATTCAACACTCTGCGTTAAGATACTGTGTTTCCTTAGCATATTTTCAGCACTGTAAAATATTATTTCATTTGAAACCACAGTTCCATAACGGGAAAGATTTTATTCATAAGGACACCGGTGGAGAGGCAGACCGGATGGTCAGCTCATTCTGTTTTCACTTCAAGCTAGCTATCGCAGAAAAAATTTTACTCTGCTAGTGAAAAAATCATACGATACAGATGATAATTCCACATGGCGGGCCCACATTCGCCAATCAGAACGTGACAAGAACGTTTCCAACGGTAAACCCAGATTATTTCTCTTACGCCCAAGCTACCAGGGTGCACAACAGGAAAGAATCCTCAGGAATGAAAAGGCTTTCCTAGGGCAGGTATGGCCCTGTAGGCACACTTACGATCACAAAGAACACAGAGTGCCTCGTTAATGATAACTTGACTCCAGAAGGCAAAGCAATGCTGGGTTTGTCAGTAACAACCCGTCCTGGGCTCAGAAGGCCAGCCGACAAACCCTGCAGCCCTATGAAAATCCAGCCATTCTGCTCTCAGGAACTTGGGCGGATGCAGCGGCGCTCGCTCCGCGTGACTTCAGGAGAAATCTGCCACACGGCACCAGGCGGGACGGCACGACCTACCTACGCCGCAGAGTAACCACTTCTTCCAGTTGGTCACCGATCTTTATTCTGCTACTGCTCCCTAATTACAAGGGTCTCTGAGAGAAATGGAAAACCCCCTGAGCTGTCTGAGACGGCAGAGAGGGCTTCATCCACGGAATAAATGCTTACTCAGAGAGGGCGTCTAGAGAGGGCATCTTTCCCCTCATACTCCTCCATCCCATCACAGATCAACACATACTGTGCTGGCTTTGAATGTACAGCTTACGCCTTAGTAGTCCACATGCAGGGGAACTGAGCAAGGAACAAGATAACTTACCCTGTTTCTCAACGGATCAAAAATACCTTGGGCATCTTTACACTTCTTTCTGTAGCAAAGCAGAACGCTTGCACGCTGAACTGGAAATGCTTAGAAAATACGGAGGGCCCGGGAATTGCCAGACCCCCACGGAAGGCCACAATAACAACACCTACGCGACCGACTAAGTCTTTTTGGTCGCAATCAAACAATAACCTCGTATTTTCTCATTCTCTACCGCTTTACTTCTTTCATGCAGCGGTGCTTGGCATGAAGCTCAAGACCCGGCGTCACCCAAGCGACCCAGGGATTTCAAAGCCTGGAGCGGGGATGCTCTTGCGCACCGCACTGCAACTGCACCGACCTCTGCTCTAGCCCTCCGAGCTTATGGGGAGCAGGAGCCGCAGAACACGCCGAGCCCAGCTCGGAAGACAAACGAGAGAAGCTCGGAGAAGATCGACCCAAGGCACCCGCTTCTGCGGAATAAAAGGTGCTCGCCACGACTTCGGCCATATTCCGCAGCTCAGGCTGCGACTGGGGAAAGAGGAAGCGGCGACAGGCGAGGTCCGCAGCGCCGGAGCGATGCTCCAGCCAGCGCTGCCGCGGCGGTACCGACCGGTGAGGGCGAGGGAGGCCCGGCGGAGCCGCGGAGGGGAAGCCGGGCTGGGTCCTGCAGCGCCAGCGAGGCGGCGGAAGCGGCATCCCGCACACGCCCGAGGCCGGGCACCTCTAGAGGCCCCTGGAAGGCAACGCATGAGGCGAGCCGGGCGAGGCGAGCGCGGGGCCACCGCCGCAGCCAGCACG